>JBBYHK010000023.1:5015470-5068011 GCA_038382065.1 Adansonia grandidieri | reverse complement strand
AAAAATAATTTTTAATATTTTATTGTTTGTAAATACTATTTTAATATATATAATTTTTATATATTTTTATATATACAGGAAGAGTCGGTTTCATTAATAACATAGAGAAGAACAACAATAAAAAAAAGAATAAAATTAAAAGTAAAAGGATAATTAAAATTTTTTTAAATAATTTTAATAACTATTATTCTTTTTTATAATTTTCTTTGTTTTATTTTTTTTAATAATTATTAGTTTACTTTCGTTTTTTAAAATTTTTTCAAAATTTATTAAAAAATCCAAATGATACTCAACTAAATTTTAAAAATTTTTTTATGTTGATAAAGATTTCACTATAACTTTTTAGAATTAACTTATTTAGATAAATAATAAAAAATAACTTATTTTTATAAATAAATATATTTTTATATTATTTTAATAAAATATTCGTCAGAAGCAGCATATAATTTATTCTCATTTCCCACGCGCTTCGAGCAGAACCGAAGAAAGTCTATCAAAACAGGCTCCAACTGTAACTAATAAATATCTATTGAAAGGTATTTTATTCTTCCAAAAACCTACCTTATTCCTTCCAATTTCACGCTCTCATCAAAACCTGCTCCAACTGTCACTAATAAATATCTATTAAAAAGTATTTTATTCCTCCAAGCCTACCTTAATCCTCCCATCGCACTCTCCCACTCTCTTGTGCTTTCAACTCGCCACGGCTCTCTCTATCTAATGGTTAGTAAAAATCATCAACGGCCTTAACTCCGCCACGTCGTATCTACGATGTCTCACTTAGGCGATTAATTTAATGTAGCCGACGGGAGCTTGACTTAAGCTAAGTTTCACTTAAAATTCATTGTTCGAATTTGACAAGAAATCAATATTTAAAAATAAGATAAAAATCGGTAAAAATGTTTAGATATTTAAATCGGTTGCATCAAATTATTTAATTAAAAAAATTTAAATATTAAATAAATAATTTTAATATTATATAATTAAAAAAATATAGTAAATATTTAGTACAAATATATATTTAGTAAAGTAAAATATCTTTAATATAAATCTAAATAATTAAAGATTAAAATTTCATAATATAAAATAAATTTTTTAAAAAATATAATAAAAATAAATTTAAATTCATTTTTTATTTTTTATAGCTTTTTGAATAGTTTTTATCAGTTCAACTAGTTTTTTATTGATTCTCTAAATTTTTTATTCTATAACATGTATTGAATCAGACTAGGCAACTAGTCTATGTTCAACTAGTTTGACAGATTTATCCAATTTGATTTTTTAATAGTGCACCAGATAAGTTAAATATTAGAGATTTTTTGACTAACTTTTTTTTTAATTTTATATTTGATTTTAAATTTAATTATTTATATTTAAATTTAAATTTAAATTAGAATTAAGATTTTTTTAATAATAAATAAAAAATATATATATTATTAAAAATGAAAATATTCATTAAGCTTACTAACTACTTGAATCGAGCATTATGTTATTCAAACTCAGTTTACTGCACAAATTTAAGCTGCTCAAGCTCAACTTGATAATAAAAAATTGAATTTGATTTCAAACCAAACACAAATGACTTATTAACACATATTTCTCACTTACGTTAGATCTGATAATTTTAAGCACGATAAAAACATAAAAAATAAAATTAATATGACTTTAATATATCAAAGTGTCAAAATACATATAATATAAATGATTTATACTTTAAATTTATATAAATATATAATAATTTAAAAATAATTTATAATTATTAGTTTTCATCTATTTCCACCAACCGGTCCAACCGTCCTATGTAATTAAAAAAAAAAAAAAAAGAAACGTCTTTATTGGCCTCCTTTTCCCCAGGAAATAAGAAATGCTGTCCCCTGGATCTTCCGTTGAGGCAGATTCATCTCCATTTCCTAGCCGATAAAAATCAAAATCCTAAGATTATTTGATTTTTCTCGCCAAAACATGGATGATTCGTTCTTCGATCTAATGGAGTTCTTGAAGAAACCTACGATTACCGAAACATTCGTCGACATTTTGTTATGCGCAGTGCCAATATGGCTGGCCGTGATGATCGGGCTCGTGATCGGCTGGGCTTGGCGTCCTAGGTGGACCAGCTTGGTTTTTCTAGGTCTCCGGTCTAAGTTCCGGTTCATCTGGACCGCCCCTCCTGGGTTCGGAGCTCGCCGTCTCTGGCTTGCCTTCACCGCTCTCTCCGCTTTCTCCGTTTGCCGCACGGTTTTCTCTAACTTTATCGAAGGGAGAGCCAAGAAATCGGCTGTTAAAGCTTCAAATTCTGCCGTTCCATTGCAACCGCCGTCGCCTACGGTGAGGATTTCGCCTGAAGGAGCTTCTGGCACTGTTAGGTTAGTATTGTTTATACTTTTTTAGGTTTTTGTATTTATGTAATTAAAAATATCATTTTTTTTTTGCAATGTTTTTCTTAGGAAACAATTATGGTGGTTGGTTCGTTTCTTTGAATCCATATGATTAGTATTAATGTAAATATGAATTAGGTTTTCTAATTAAACTTAAGATTGACCTAATCATGAATAGGGCTATGCAAAACTGTTGACAAGTTAAACGGGAAGCTAGTTTTAAGGGATAGTTATTTCAAGCCATTTTGGTGATTAATATTGAAGCTTTCGTAATTAATCTCAATTGCGAATTATGTAAGTGAAGAATTTGCATATTTGTTATCGTTAGGAATCAGGATAGTTGGAGAAGATATCAACTTGCTGTACATCCGGACATACTTTCCTTAAGCTCATGTTGTTTACTTGTTAAAGCAATTTGTTTTCCCGTTAAAGCTTACTCCAATGGTAAGAAAGGCAATTTGTGGTTCAAGTTACTAATGCCAAATTGTTCTTCAAACCTAGCTAATGGATGGAATTTAATATTGATTAACCCTTCCATTTGGGTCGAGAGTTTTAAGGGATAGTTTTCAACCATTTTGATGATTAATATAGAAGCTTTTGTAATTGTCCTCAATTGCGAGTTATGAAAGTGAAGAATTTGTATATTTGTTATGGTTAGGAATCAGGATAGTTGGAGAAGATATCGACTTTCTGTACATCCGGAGATACTTTGCTTAAGCTCAATTTATTTATTTGTTAAAGGAATTTGTTTTTCCCTTAAAGCTTACTCTAATGATAGGACAGGTGATTTGTGGTTCAAGTTACTAATGCCAAATTGTTCTTAAAACCTAGCTAATGGATGGAATTTAATATGGTTAACCCTTCCATTTGGGGCGAGTTTTATGAGAATTCGTCTAATATGTGTTAGTATTTAGTATGCAGTGTAATATTTAGCATGCCTTAATGGTGGTTACATGAAATTCATCAAAGTTGAGGACTTTTTTGACTTAAGAGATAGTTAAAAAATGGTGATCGGTTTTATGTTAAATATTTTGGTATCACCCTTTTTTGGTTCTTAGGTGGCTAATGTCCCAATATTGGGAAGGGGGAATGCAAGAGGTGGGAATGGAACCCCAGCCTTGCTGGAAATCCATCTTCTAGGGGAGCTGGGTGAACCATCTGGGTCAAGCCCCAGGTTTATTTGTGTATCATCCTTAAGATATAGGAAGTGAGCAAACGGAACTTGTCAGGAGATAGTTGGGAAAAAGCCTGAATATATGGTTTGAAGTATACCACATGAAATTGTGGGATTGGTGTGGAAGACTGGAAGACCTGAGAATTATTTGAACAAATTTGTTTGATGCTCATAGTGAAGGTCAAAAGAATTTGAAATGTTGTTGAAAACATGTTTCTTGACTTTGCTACAAGAGGGTTGAATGTAGAAATCTTAGGTACATTTATTTAATGTCAAAAGAAAATATTTCTCTATAGTTAAGCTTTTATTACCAAAAGATGTAAATAATTTAGCTGTTAAGTTATTAGATGTTAGATTTAGAAATTCTTTGCTGAAAAGAAAATATCTAACATGTTTTGGCTAATATAAATAAAGAAAGTTTCACTCTTGTGTGTTGTTGCTAGTGCATGTGTGTTTAACTATTATTTAATAGATTTGCCATTCAAGCTTTCTATCTCTCCCATCTTTCTCTTCCTTATCTGCTGAGTCTGTAACGTGAATTTCTTGGGTGCTTTTAAGTTTTTGTTGTAATGCTCTGGTTATCTTTGCTTCTTCCAGAATTTTGTTGAAATAAAATCTTTTTGTTTTCCAGTAAATTTGACGTAAAACTTTGTTTTTGTGCTTTCATACTGTTACTGTTTTAAGGTCACTGTTGGAAGCATGTTAATTGCTGCAATTGTGTTACTACTACTGGCATGGTTAATGCTGTTCCATTCATGAGTTCGTTCATGACTGATACCTATTTCTTTACATCCCCAGCAGTGAAGCTGAAGAAAGACGACAGGATATTGTCACTGAGAATGACTTAGCTCACCTCTTACATTTACTCGAAGGGAAGGATGGGGAGATGGAATGGCAAAATATGATGGAAAAGACTACCCCAAATATGTTATACCAAGCATGGCGGTATGAGCCAGAGGTAGGTTTCTGATTATTGATGTGCTTCTACTATCACTAAAAGTTGCCATGAAACTTGTAGGACTGGTCTTACTCTAATAAGTCAAACTTGCTACATAGAACATTATAGTTTTAGAAAGAAGTTTACTGATTTTTTTTTTTAAATCTCTCTCCTATAAGAGAGAATAAGATCCAGGGTGGAATTTGGGAGATCTATATAGTTTTCTTTACTGTGATCTTCAATGGTTTCCAGCTTTCTGAATCACTTTGAGATCTTATGAGCATCACATTCCATTAGTCACTTGCATTTGACTTATGGCTGAACTTAAGCTATTTTTATTTATCAATATTTCACAGGTTATTAGGTCCGAGGATGAAAAATGCTAGATGGCTTACATGATTATTTACAATTTCTGTGTTTTGTTTTTGTTGGATGGAATTCTATGTTTGATCATGCATTATATGATACCTGATGATCATAAAAGCGACAATATTTATTACTTATGGTGATTTTATTTACAGAATGCCCCTGCAATTTTGCGTAGTAGAACTGTCTTTGAGGATGCAACTCCGGAGTTGGTTAGAGATTTCTTTTGGGATGATGAGTTTCGACCAAAGTGGGACACTATGCTTTCATATGTTAATATTTTGGAGGAGTGCCCTCGTACAGGGACAACAATTGTTCACTGGATAAAAAAGGTAGATGAAATGAATTGGTTCATAGAATTTTGTTTGTTGATGTTTTGGAGCAGTAAGATTTGAAGCACGTTTCTTATTTATGACTATGCATGGACTCACATACCTTGGCTTGCTTCATCTTTTTGCAGTTCCCCTTTTTCTGCAGTGATCGAGAGTACATAATTGCTCGAAGAATATGGGAGGATGGAAATGCTTACTATTGTGTGACAAAGGTACAGGCTATAATGTTCCATTGTTTAGTTTGATCTGTTAACTTTCAATATATCTATATTCCTTATGGAGTTGCTGTGAATGGGTCTGGTGGTATTACTGAATAAGGGGCATTGGAGGTGGGGCGTGGGGGAGAAGAGGGACGGTGAAGGTTGGTGTTTTTGACTTTTGTTAAGCTAAGGTGATTGGACCGTCCATGTGGTGGAAGGCATGACTAACAATTCTTTGAGACAATAAGCGTACCTAAGTAAATGACTTCACTAGTGCGTATTAGATGCTATGTGTGGTTGATCATGATCATCAAGTGAGTAATTTTTATATGGTATTATTCTCCTACCATACTTCCAAAGATGCTTGAGTGGCTCGTCTCTTGAGCTGTTTAATGTTGTGCGTCTGTTATGGTTAGAGTGGCAGAAAGAAGTAGATTATTTAATTATGCTGTTCCAACTTTTTATTTTTCTAGTGTTTGATACTTTTTAGGATATGGGTATGCGGACCTCCGAGGACTCGCCAAATACGTAGAAAAACTTAAAATAATTGATCATACCCATATCCGACACTCATACCCAAGTCCGAGTGACAGATTATATCTAATACAGTGTGCTTTTGCGTGAGGGCACTAAAAAAAGCTTTTAAATGTTTCAGGGGGTGCCCCATCCTAGTTTGCCAAAGCGTAACAAGCCGAGACGCGTGGAGCTTTACTTTTCTAGTTGGGTTATTAGGGCTGGTAAGTCTTTCTCGATCAACCTTTTGGTTTTAGCAGAGCAATATTTCAGATATTCCTAGCGACAGTCGCATCTTTCGTAATCTGATTTGTGATGCAGTGGAGTCCCGAAAACGAGATGGGCAGCTGTCGGCTTGTGAGGTTGCTCTCGTACATTACGAAGACATGGGGATCCCAAAAGATGTTGCGAAACTGGGTGTTCGTCACGGGATGTGGGGAACTGTCAAGAAATTGCACTCTGGCATGAGGGCATACCAGAATGCAAGGAAAACAGACACTTCCTTGTCTAGATGCGCTCAGATGGCAAGAATTACCACAAAAATTTCTTTGGATGCGAACGCAGATTCTCTTCGTCCCGTTCCCAGGGAAGATGAAAAGGAACGAACCATGGTTATCCGGAGGGAGAATGATCATGGTCTTGATTGGAAGTGGATCGCCATAGGTGGAACTGTAGCGCTGGTTTTTGGACTCCACTCAGGTATAATCGGGAAGGCATTGTTACTTGGAGCGGGACAGAGAATTGCCCGACGGTGAGAGATTTACGGTGAGGAAATTCTATTTTTATCTGGTTTTTAAAGAATCCATAACAAGCTATATTATAATGCATTGATTCTTAGAAATTCAGATAAAGTATTTTATTATTTATATTTACCATTCTCATATATTGAAGTGCTAAGAGACTTAAGAGCAATTTACTATAAAGCTTCTAAGCTGGAGCTGGTGATTCAAAGACTGCAAGATTTAGATTTGCTCCATACGTCGGTTGATGTGTTCACCTGGCCCTAATTTGCTACTGTCATCCAGACAAGGTTTAGGTAACTCTGGCTTGACCCAAATTACGTTTTACAAAGTAAAAAAATTATTTTTATTTAAATTTATTATAAATATTAATAATAAAAATAATTTTTAAAAATTTTTAATGTTATTTTAAATTGTAATATATCTTTCAGGTTGGTTTAGGTTTGAATTATTTCAGCTAAGTAGAAAAATTTTTCAAATCGTAACTCGATCTATCAATAATTTTACTGCCAACTAGAATACCGAGAATTAAAACTTTCTAGCGTCCAATGGGGGATTAAAACTGAAATTTTATGTAGTATTTAGTATCGTTTTCAGGATCTTTGTGGTAATTTAATTATCATGATCATAAGACCATTAGGGCGATTTAGCACTGGTGATGATAAATCACTATCTGATATAATGTTATAGATTACTGGTGGTCTTAAATCACGGTGTTTGGTCTTGCTTAAAGAATAAGATTATGGAATATATAACACAAAAAATAACTTTGTTATTAATAATAAGATTATTTAAAGAAATTAATAATTTTGATTTTTATTCAATGAACAATATATAAAATTAAGAGTTTATTGTTTTATAAAAAACTTATAAGGTATGAACTTGTATTGATGATTAAAATTCAAAGTTACTAATACATTCATATTTAATAGTAACATATGTTATCCTGTATAAGATAATTAAAAAGTGGATAGTTGTTTATTAAAATTAAAAATTTAAAGAAAAAGATATTTTGGTGAGTATTATTTAAAGATTAAATTTATCTTAAAATAATTCTGAAGCACTCACTTGGTAATAAAACCTTTTTACTCTTTTGAATAGGATTCGGATAAAATCAATGGCACGTCGAATTTTCAAATTTTTATCAAACACAATGATCTACTTTTCATGATTAAATCACCTGCAATTTTAAAGAATTACCTCATATTTAACATCATCGATCAAAAAGTTCATGGAATTGAACTTTTAGGTTAAAAAGTTTGATTTTATCACAACTAAATTTGAAACTTGAAAAATAATTTGGTTTTAAAATTATAGTTTCGGAAATCAAATCAAGAAACTATAAAATTTGTAGCTTTTATGGTTTAATTGGGTACTCAACCCACATTTTTTTCGAATTTAAAACATTTTCAACGATATTACTAAACTAACTTTACTTGATGGTCCCCTTCAATCTTGCATTTAAATCTGTCAATTGGACAGGTTGAATTGATTTTGAGTCAAGTCAGTTAGAATTGGATTAATTTAAGTTTTTAAATTTTCATATTAAAGTCATTTCGATTTCAAATCGTATTGGGTTTATATCATTTGAGTTTCGAGTTAATTAAGTTTAACACTTGAACTAAACAAATTTAGGTTATTTTAAGTTTAAGTAAATAGGGGTTTTAAAAACATACAGATTATTAAATCTCCAAAGCTTTCACAAGTTTAAGAAGAAAGATTAAGAGAACAATTGAAAAGAAAGAATACAGGAAGAATCAAAATCTCCAGTGCTCTCATAATTTCAAGGAAAAAAATTGAAAATTAAAGTCTGAAGATCCAAAAATCCTTAAATTGAGACCAATTCTAAGAACCCTAAATTCAGATCAATTTCCAAGATACAAAAAAACCCCTAAATTTTGAAACCAAATTTCAAGCCTCCAAATACGTCCAAATTTATTGAATTCAAGAACAAAGTTATCAAGAACTTAGATGAAGCAAAAACAAAAAATCAGAAGATTTTCTTTAATTTAAGAATTTTTTATATAGAGATTGTAGTCTACATTCTTGATAAATTGAAATTTATTATTTAACTACATCTTCATAAATTAAAATTCATTACTTGACTTCAAATATTTATGTGCTTTTCAGACAGGAAACTTATATACAAATTTTTTTTGCACGTTCGTTGGAACAATCTTTGCTTCTCTCATCTGTTTACTTCAAAAGTTCGGGTTTTCATATTTCAATAGTTTTCTTCAAATGAATTCTTCCAACAACCAAAATATCAAAGTCTTCTCACACTCAAGAAATTAGGGGAAGATGGTTTTGCTCCATCACTTCGCCCAAAAATTCATCATCCGTTACAAGTTCTAAGGTGGTGGCTATCATGACAATTGACGCAACTTATCTAATTAAGTTATTGCAAACCAAACCAAGCATCAAATTTTTCAACGAGTTTGTGAAAATTTCAACGAGGTAATTGAAGAAGATTTTCAAGAAGTTTCTTTTAACCGCTCATCAAAGAAGCTATCAAAAGTAACGTTGAAAGTGTTGCTTCGCCTTCCTATACCCATGCAAGACCTTATTCTCAAAATGATTGATTGCATGAAGATACTTGAAAACTATACAGCATCAAAATTTCTAGCAGTTTGATGGCAAAGAAAATCCAACATAACATACCATACACTTTACGGAAACTTTCAAAAAATATTGGCAATGATGAAGATCTTGTGATCCAAGTAATTTGTTCGCTCTCCAAACGGCAATGCTTTCAATTGGTACATAAATCTTAAACCTATATCAATCAACAATTTGAGCGTGAATTTCTAAGTCATTTTTATAGTGGTGGAAGCATGGCCATTATGATTGAGCTCACGAGCTTAAGCGTAAGATAATGGAAAGATGAATTTGTGATTAATTACATTCATAGAAGGAGAAATCTAAATCTCAATTACTCAAAAAAATAAAAAATCTAAAGCCCTTCCACTTGATATGTGTATCTAGGGCATGGGTTGAACTCTTTACTCCATATTTCAAGGTAAAAATGTCTATGGACTAAATTGAGTTGCGAGATTAGTTCTTAATCTGGTATAAAATATTTATATTATTTATATTTATTATTTATAATTAATAAAAATAAAAAATATTTTTATAGTAATATTTATATATTTTATAATTATATTTAAATAATTTTTTTATTATTAAATATCAATTCAAATTAAACTCGTTGAGTTGGGCCATAGGCCTATTTGAAGGCAAAAAGGGCTAAAAACTTTTAGGAATTAACAACTCAGTGCACATGATATATATTGGCATATGCAGTTGTTAAAACTCAAGGGTCATCAGTTCAAGAGCCAGCAGAATGCAATAATAATAATAATAATAATAATAAAAAAAAAAAGATGATTGCAAGGGGCAAAATTTTGAGTGAACAAGTTGAAGCAAGCCATCCGTGAATATGATGAGCATCAGTTTGAAGAGGCATTTGCAAAAGAGAAAATTATTTTGACCAATTACAAATTGACCCACCTTCTTGGAAAATTTTTCTTTGATTTTATTTAGTAACAAAACAGAATGAATAGGAAAACCAAGTTCATCGGTATTGGAACTTTTGTTTTAGACCTAATCTGTGTATATTAAAATTTTAAATACAAATATAATATATGTATATTAAGCATATCACATTAAACATGCATCATATATATTACAATATTATATTGTGTATATTAAACATGTCATAGTCTTATATTTTTATAAGATATTGTATTGATGTTATATTTAAAATGCTCGGATCTATTTTATATGCAATAGCAATAGCAGCTATCAATAATCAAATACAGATATTTGAGCCATGATGACTTCCTGCGGATAGTTATGAAAACTTTATCTGCTAGACCCGATTTGAAGAAAATAGTTAATGACTTCCTGCAAATAGTTTTAAATATATTTGAAGCCTCTCGAACCAAATCCGATTTAATAAAAAAAAAAGTCAATAATCTGAAATCGATCAACTTAAATCTGAAGATTATTTTAACTCGAAGTGATTCGAATGTTGATAAGCCTAAACTCGAAATGATTGAACCCAATTAACCTGATTGATCCAAAATTAAAATAACTTAAAATTGAAGTGATCTAAACTTAAAGTGATCCAAAACCAAAATAACTTTAAGCTGAAAATAATTCAAAAGTTTTAAAACCCTAAATGACTTAATCCAAATTAACTTGACCCAAAACTAATCTGATTCGTCTAATTAATAGGGGTAATTTTCATTATCAAGAATTAGAAAACAATTTTTTCTAAAGGAGGTCCTAGCTGGAGATAGAGACAAAGAAAGGATAGTATAATTATAATGTTGGATTTCAAATTTACTAGATATTATCTCTTAAGGATAGTTAGATAAACCAATTAAAATAGGCTCTAGATTCAACCATTTTTCTTTTTCATTTCTGCCACTTCCTCCATCGTCAACGTTTTTATATACGAATGTTAACAGAAAAAGAACCTTAAAAGCAATTTTTAAAGAACATGAAGGTTTTTTTTTCTTTGGATTACGTGAGGCAATACGCAATGAATCAACTAAATTTTTTTTTTTAATAACAATAAACATATGTTGTGTATATATGTTCATCGTTAATGCAATATGATATGCCTAAAGTAGGTTCTAATGCTCCATATATGTATATGTTCTGAGTATCAACACTCAATTTAATGAAGTTAGTTCAATATCTTTTGTGTTTTTCTAGTGCGCTAAAAATATTCCTTCCTCTATTTCACTGCAAGTGTAAAGTAGAACCAGAGTCCAATGCAATAGGTGGCAATGCTAACCCTGAAGAATGTCCTAATACCGCATAAACGGTGCATGCAGTCACACATTGAAGTGTATAAAATGACCTTTCAATTCGAGAATAAGGCAATGCCGTTACGAAGTGTAGGGTTACGGCAGCAGGTGACAAAATCAAAGCCAGTGGATCTGCTATAACAAATGCTCTAAAAGCTGCGTTATGAATTTGAATAGCAGTGCCCCTTTTGCTTGAGGTGCTTTCACTGATGAAACAACCAGGTACGGTTATTGCTGCGGCGAATGACACTGTTGCGATAAGTGCTGCCACCAGTTAACGTGCTTCCCTTGCTTTCTCTATGTTCCTATGTTTTTTCCCATATTTGTCTACAGGAAAAACTGGAACCTCAGCCACTTCTCCTCTAAGAACAACTATGTAGCATGAATATAATGCTGTTTAATTTAGATTAATTTTGTAGGTCCAATTAATTCTGTCAACACCTTTGAACAAAGAGATACTATGTTACTCTATGTTGGGCATAAATCAATCATTTGAATCTCCTAAATTTGATTTTTTTTTCCTTTAAATTTTAATGATAACTTTACAATTTGATTTTATAAGGATCTTATCAATTTGATTTTATAAATAACTGCATTTATTTTAATAGAAAATTAATTTTTGACAGTTGTAATTTATATTATTCGGATTCTTCATTATTTATAAAATATTTGTGTCCAATATAATTATTCGGACATTGGGATGGGGTGTGATCAAATATATGATCATATGGTAAGTATGATCATATTCGTTGGCAATTTCTAAAGCATACGGTTAGTACTGGATGAAGAATACCTTTTCTCTGGCATACAAGTTATTGCGCTTGGAGTTGCTGCTAAATCCGAAGTATATTGAGGTTTCCTCAACGTCAGTTGCTAAGTGAACAAAAAGGCCCCCAGATGCAATGTACACATCTTTAGGTGTGTTACCATAGGCATCTTGCTAATCTCTAAGACTGCCGACGGACGCATGAACCGTCTCCATTTCAAAGTTCATTAGGAAAATACCTTCTGCATAAGGAGACTCTCTAATGGACAGAAAATGAACAAAGTTCCAACCTCTTTTGTCGACCATCTCACAACAATCTGGACAGAGGGAGACAATCTCTCTTAGAATCCGTCCATGGCCTTGCCTGGCAGCCATTGGAAGAGGTGTCATCCCTGTCTCGTTATCAGCTATGTACGCAGCAGTTGCATCCCATTTTAGTAGCTCTTTCACAGCTGAATAATGACCTAAATGTGAAGCATAATGAAGAAGAGTGTGACCATTTTCATCTGTTTCATGTGTCAAACTCCCTATCTTCTCTAATATCATTTTTGTTGGCTCTAAAAGGAAAACTGTTATGAGCAACCGTTTAGGTTAGATGCAGCTGTAAGAAAAAAATGCTGAAAATGAAGAGGTCCACCGGTCGCTGCATGTTTTTAACGAATTGTTTGAGTTGCCCAAACACGATTCCTTTAAAGGATGAGAAAATGATCCAATGTATCTCAGGTTACATTTGGAGTGATATTGGTTGTGAAATTGAAAATCGTTATAAAGATAGAAATTAACTATCGTAAGTAAAATTAATTTCTATAACAATATCATAGGATGTTGTAGTATTGATGTTAAAATTAATGATGAAATATATATTTGAAAGTAAAAACAATATAGCGGTGAAGTAAGTTATAGTGAGAAAAATAAAATGATAATTATTAATATTAAATTAAAATATCTGTATGTATATAATAAATTATTAAAATAATATTCAAATTAAATAATAATAATAATTAAAAGTTATTAATATTATATTAATATTAAAAATAAACTAAATAAAATTTAAAAAACAGTAGACAGGGGAAAATTAAAAATTTTCTCTTCACTAGGAGTCGTGGTTCACTGGATCCCTACCTAACTGGAGGGGTCTGCGAGGGAAAATCCCATTAAATGTACTACGAAGGGGTTTTTATTTGATTACCTCGGTTTTCCGACGTAGCTGCAGCATGCAAAGCTGTTCCGCCACGGGGGCTGCCGCCATTAGCCGCCGATTCTAATTTACTCAATATCTCAGCCGCCAGAGGACCACTTCCTCTCCTTGCTGCTTATGTAAAGTGGAGTCTTCTGGATTCTAGTAGCTGAATATGAAAATGTAGGATCTTCCTGTTCGAGCAATGCTCGCATCAAATGGAGATACCCTTCGACTAAATCAGAGTCTTTTAAGTCTTGTTTTGTAGTTTCTGTTGAAATCGGTTTTGAAGACAAGTCCTTATTATTTTTTATAAAATCGAAATTTTTGAAAATCATGGCAATGTCTTTGAGTTAAAGTAACACGTGTAATATTTTCTAGCATGTAAAAAGGGTTTTATGAATTATTTTTATAATGAGATATCTCTTTTAAAATGAGTAAAATCATGATTTTCGAATTTTACGAAATAAAACTTTTAATTTCTCTACCTTCATTTGGTGGGTTGCGAATAATATTTTGATTTTAAAAAATATTAAAAACTTGATTTTTTTCAAATAGAATAATAAATTTAGCTTAAGAAATTTTTGAAATACATGAATTATAATCAAATACTGGATAACAAAATTGAATAAAAATCGAGATTAAATTAACATGTAATTAAATGTATTGATTTTCGGACATTATGAAAGAGGTCGATCTTTGCTCGTGATTGTAATAGGCTTCCGAACCCTTAAACATATATTTGCGAATCATGATTTTTGTGAATCGAATCATCCTTAGATTATAAAAATAGACATTCCAAATTTTTGTTATCTTTCTCTTCGAATGAAATCTCAATTCCGGTAACAATATCATTAGACATCTTATGGCTAGAATCTCTTTTTTTTTTTTTTAATCTGATTCTTCAACAGTTTGGATGCAGCAAACATATTTGGTGGTTTGAGCATATGTAGGAGATAAAAAATCCAACTTTTCGCTAAGATTTCGATTTCAAGTTGAATATGTTTCACCTTTTACTTAAAGAAAGACCATTCAACAATTCCCAATCATGGTTCAATTCCAACTACAATTTTATAGATATCTTACAATTAGAATCTTTTTTTCGATCCAATGCTTCAAAAGTTTGGCTGCAGCAAACATATATGTGGTTTAAGCATTTATAGTCTAACTGTGTTTTGCTATTAAATGCCCATCAAACCAAAACTAGATACAAGAATCTGTTGCTTTTAAGTGCAACGTTGTAAAAAAAGGATCGAAGAAAATCACAAAAAATGATGCGGGTAGCCGAGTTTTCGTTAATGTAGCGATAATACAAAGAAACAAAGTCGTATATCAGCTGTGTGTCTCTGTACGATTAAACCTGTTTGCTATATTTTTTAACCTGAAAAGATATGAGTATGCGTGCTTTCTTTTTTCATAAATAAATTATCATCATTAGTTCATTTGTGTCCATAATCTGTATTCCGAGTGAAGTCTGAAATTGCATGACAAACAAACACAAAAGAGAGAGACCCAAATATACTTGAATAATCGGTTCATGAATCTAAGAAAACAAATGAAGTAATCATGTTACGTTATTCATTCTTAAAAACTTGGACCTTAGCTTGGTTGGTTTTCATGCAACCACCATTAAGAGGTTGTATTCAATAGATTTGAAATTCAAGTCTCGCACAAAAGAGAAACACCCAAAAATACTTGTATAATCAATTCATGCACCTAAGAGTAAAGTAATCATGTTATGCATTCTTGAAAACCTAGATGCTTAATATGTTTGACTCATACAACCACCCTTAAAACGTGACATTCACCAGGTTCAGAGTTCTAGTCTTACACAAAAGAGAAAGACCCGGATATACTTGAATAAACAATTCTTGCGCCTAAGAAAATAAGTGAAATAATCATGTTATGCATTTTAAAAATTCGAAGTTTAGCTCAATTGATTAATGCAACCATTTTTAAAAGGTGATATCTAAACTTTGGGTCCCACACAAAAGATAAAGACATGAATATACTTGAATAATCAATTCATACACCTAAGAAAATGATTGAATTAATCATGTTACACATTCTTGAAAACTTAGAGCTTAATTCAATTAGTTCTCGCAACCACCCTTGGAGGCAATATTCAATAGATCTGGAGTTTGAGTCTCACAAAAAGTGAGAGATCTAGATATACTTGTATAATCGGTTCAGCCACCTATGAAAACGAGTAAAGTAATCATGTTATGTATTCTTAAGAATTTAGTTGATTTATACAACCATCTTTAAGAGATAATATTCAACAAATTTAGAATTTGAATCTCCACTGCAGCCCTTCCTTTATCTCCAAATTAAGACCTCTTTTGTAACAAAAAAGAATGTTATGCATTCCTGAATTATTCTCATTCTGATTTCTAAATAAGACCAAATAAAAATTTGAACAATGCATTAGATTCTTCTCACAGGCTGGAAGATGCTGATGGAGCAGTTAAAAATGTCCAATAATAACCAAAAATGGTGATCTTTTGCCAAAATATTAACAATCTCTTTTTCTGAAAATTTCTTTTGATCAACTCATCTTCTAAAATATAATGCCAATATCCGTCTATGTTGTTCCGACTCTTTATTTTTTTGAAGTATCTGTATCCGATGTATATCCAAATATAGGTACGAAAATATAATCCTCCAAGGACTTTCTAAATGCATAAAAATCTTGAAAAAAAAAATTGAATATATTCACGTCCGAATTCGGGTAACATATTAGATTTCAGAAAGCCAAAAGACATTGGTACGGCAATACTTCCTCCTCTGAATCTCTTACAAATCCCAAAAGTTTCATTTCTTCGCTGATCAAATATAAGATAAAGCATATTCTTTCGGAATCGAAATGCAAAGAATCTCCAGTAACAAATTCGTGGACGACAGACCCCAATTCGATCCAACTAGAAGCTCTATTCTTCCCAACTTCATTCTTCCTAATCATTTCTCTCACTCTGGAAACACCGTCCCACCTTCTGGCAGCAGCATAAATATTGGACAAGAGAATATAGTTACCGGAATTACCAGGCTCGATCTTGAATAACTCATCCGCAGCGACTTCAGCTAACTCTACGTTGCAATGGACCCTACAAGCAGCAAGCAAAGCTCCCCAAACAACTGCAGTAGGTAAAATTGGCATGGTTCTTATAAGGTTGTATGCCTCTTCGAGGCACGCAGCACGACCAAGAAGATCAACGATACATGCGTAGTGTTTTTTAGAAGGTTGAATTCTATATTCTTCCAGCATTTGTTTGAAGTACCTCCTGCCTTCACTAACAAGTCCCCCATGGTTACAAGCAGTCAAAACTCCAAGAAATGCAACTCCATCAGGTTCTATATTTGCAGTTCGCATCTCCTTGAACAAAGAAATGGCTTCTCTAGCCATGCCATGATTTGCGAAGGCTGTGATCATTGCACTATAACAAAGCAAATCTTTTCGATGAGCCGTCTTAAAAACTTGCAAAGCCCTTCCAATATTTCCGCATTTTGCATACATATCAATCAAACTAGTGACAATTCGCAAACTACAAAAAAGCGATGGTCCAGTAAAGTCATGAATGATCGATTCAGCTGCATCGAGAATTCCTAACTGTGAGCAAGCTGAAATAATTCCCAACACAAATGTTTCATCGGGTTTAATACCTTGGTTTTTAAACTGTTTATACAATTCCAAAGCGTCGCAAGGCTGCCCATTTCTAGCATAGCCTCCGATCATGATGGACCAAGAGACCAGATTCTTCTCAGGCGTCTGATCAAACAAACATCTACCACTACTAAAATCCCCTGCCTTAAGATAGCCATCTATCATTATGGTCCATGATGCAACGTTTTTACATGGCATTAAGTCAAAAAATTCTTTCGCAACTTCCATCTCCCCCGCTTTACAACACCCAGCAATCATCAGATTCCAGGTCCCAGCATCTCGAACTGGCATAGCTTCGAAAACAGACCGAGCAGAATCTATATCACCAACATCCATATATCCAGAAACCATGACATTCCATGAAGGTAAATCTTTGGTAGTCATTCTGTCAAAAAGCATCCTAGCCTCTTCTATATCCCCAGCCTTAAAATATCCCTGAATCAAACTCGTCCATGAAATCACATTCCTTTCGCCCATTTCGTCAAATAACTTCCGCGCAAGATCCATTCTATCATTATTGCTATATCCCCAAATCATCGAATTCCACGAAACCATATCTTTTTCTTCCATTCCATCGAATACCCTTCTTGCCAAATCAACTTCACCACATCTCATGAACAAATCAATCACCGCATTTTGCACTATCAAATCACAACAAAACCCACATTTTAGCCCCAACCCATAAACCGCCTCTCCATCTTTAACCCTCACCAACCTGGCTAAGCTCTTGAGAACCGATGCCAAGGTAAAATTCAAGGGCAAAACAGAGCCTTCACACATCTTGGCAAACAAAGACAAAGCTTCCGGGTAGTTCCGATTCTCAATATAGCCATGAATCAAAGCCGTCCAAAGAAACGCATTTGGTTGGGGAATTTGATCGAACAACTTGTGAGCACATTGGATGGAACCAAAACGTGCGTAGAGTCTAAGAAACTTGTTAAGAACAAGGTCCGATGAGGCGATAGATCCATCGATCAGGACACGGGCGTGTACATATTTTAAGGATTTGAGGGATTGGGCTTTGTTGAGGAGACGTGTCAGAGAGGGATTCATTTCATGGCGCCAAAAAGTATTTTAAGTATGAGTTAAACGCTCATGTGATTTATGGTACTTCTCTTCTATCGTTCTTGAATTTGAAGAATTGATGGGTTCTTAAAATAGGCATAGGATGATTTGGGCTAAAATCGATTAACTTAACTAGAAATTCAATTGATACTCGATTAAGTTTTACTTTAAAAAGTTTGATTCGATATAAAAGCAAAATTATTTAAATTAATTTAATTATACTTGTTTACTTAGTTAAAAATGAATTTAATTTTAATAATCAATTTTAAATTAAATTATTTATACTCAAATTTGACCTTGAATTCGAGCTAGAATTAAAATTTCTCAATATTAATTAAAAAATAAAAAATATAATTTAAAAATAATAAAAATAAAATTTAATTACGATCGCAAGTTACTCAAGTAAAATATTAAGATACTTAAATTCAACTCAATCTATAACACAATTATCAAATTAAAATTTTATTTTTTTTCAAGCTAATCCTAAACGTTTCTTTTAGTTATATTTGGTAAAGTTTTGAACTTTTTTATTTTAATATTGATTTTTTTTTAATTTTTTGCACTACTAAAAAAATTGCCCAAAAGTATTTTTTACTGTACGAATGTAACGAGTAAAAGTGAACTTGAAAATTTCGAAGTATAATACGAAAATATAATAAAAATACAATGCATTTAATAAACATGACACGAAAATATTTAAATTCGATTAACACAACCTATATAATAATTTAATATTATGTTTAGGTTTACACAACAAATAAAAAAAAAAAATCGAAACACCAGAATTTTGTCTTTAGTTCCCACCGACCCTTGTGAATCAAACAAAAAAGAATCAAATGTCAAATGTATATGAGAATCAAACCAACACATCCTTATAGTTAGTGTAACAGCCTCGTTTCATTGTCATCCAGACTAAACCGGTTGTCACCTCGAACAACTTCGCAGACTATGGTTTTCGAGCAATTCCAGGATGATGACCTCACCACTGTAATCAAGCCTTTAATTTACAGTTGTTCTGTTAAATTTTGTTATCAAGGCCCTGTGAATCATCGTGTAGACCTACTTCATCTTGCAGTTTACGACTCGTATAACTCCCATGTATGCACGTTCTACCGACAGTTGTTGACGAATTGCTCGATTCTGTTGGTTATATAGTATACATGCTGACGAAATGGCGGAGATCAATGAATCATAAGCATAAGCATCAGGTTAGAATCCGAAATCAGATAAGATGTCAGACCAGCCAATGTTCATCGATCACTATGTATCACCGGTCTTTCAGGAAAAATAGCAACGAAGGAAATAGCTGAGACCTGACTTTGTAATGCGGTTTAGGGCACCGAACTAACTCCAATAAGCCTTTTCATGATTGTCGTGATGATTCACTCTCGGGTTCTGTCTCGATTGATTCTTTAACATTGTCATCGTTGCTGTCTCCGGATAATGATTGATTAGCACTTTCATCGGAAACAACAATTCGAGCATGGCTTTGTATACCGGTATCTTTTTGTTTTGCAGAATTATCTTCAGGAGATGCATCAAGCGAAGCCAGATATGAAATGCCACGCTTCTGCACATGCGTAAGCCCGGACGACGGCCCTGCGAAATAATGAACAAAATTTCTAAGAGAATGAAAAAAAACATTAATGTGACCCTATGTCACTTGGACTTAGTGTTAGTGTCGAATATGAGTATGTTTCTAATAAAATTATGTTCAATTTTTTCTAAGTTTTCCATGTATTTGGAAGGTTCTTAGAGGATCATATCCTCGTACCCATATTCGAATATATATCCGATACAGATGTCAAACATGGATAGTTCAAGAAAAATGAAGAGTCAGAGCAACATAAGATGATGCTATAACAAGAAATAACCAAATTCATATAGGAAACATCACAAACAGACTTCTCCTCTTGTGAAAACCCGTAAATGAAAAGCATTACATAAACACCGAGAGAATGAACATTCATCAATCTTTTAGTAACATTTCATTATCAAAGATTATGATCAACCAGCGGAAAACAGACAAAATAAAAATAAGAGGGAATAAAAGTCATTAAAGTGTACTTAAATATGATAACAGAAAATATTTTTCAGCACCAACCTTAATAAACCCTGATACAGGAGATGCTTAAAGATAAGAAGAGTCCGATGGACATCCGATGCGAATTGACCAATTTTCTAACCTTAATCAACCAGCGGTTTTTTAAGCATTGGATGCAAACAACAATGGCATGAACCAATTTAAGCATTGGATGCAAACAACAATGGCATGAACCAATTTTCCACTAGCCATGATGTAGAAGAAATATCAATGATAAGGAAAAAGTGCATTTGTATGTTTAACCATTAAGACCATCTTTATTACCAAGAAAAATAATTTTCGGACGTCGGTAGTTTAAGAATCATGGCAGGGAAAAAGAAATTCCAAAAAACAAATAATTAAATCTTATTCACGATAAACGAACCTGTTGTTCTCACTTTTTCGGTCTCTGCTTTCTGCATGGTTTGCAAGCATCCAAATTGGAACTTAAGTTACTGTTTCCCGTCTTTGAATTGGATGATCCACCTGCTATGAAGGAATAACCACTTCTGCTTTTTTCAATAAGTTGTTAGATGTCGAAATTTCAGATCTTTGTATGGATGAATTTCTGCTCGATGAAGATCCAAACCTTGATTTTCTATGTATTGAGTTTGAGAAAGAATTCGTCGATGGCCTCTGGCTGGGAGGCAGCATTAAAGCCCTGGCGGAAACCTGTCTCTGTTATAAGTTGCAGCACGCAAGAACAAAATGAAGGGCCAATACGTCCAAACAGTTAAATCAATTATTTTCTTAAAAATGCAACAATTTAATTCGACTTTGTTAATCGGACTCGAGTGTGAGTGTCAAATACAAGTACGTAGGATACACAAGTCCAATTTTTTCAAAGTTTTTCCATGTATTTGGAGGGTCATATCCTTGTATTCTTGTCCAAAAATGTGTAAGACATAGGTGTCAAACAAGGGTACTTTAAAAAAAATGAAAAGTCATAGCAATATAGCAATTTGATACCAAACCTGATTCTTTTCATCAGTAGACATGCCAGATGCTGCTTTGCCAGAAGCACTAGAAGTGCATTCCCTGCTCGCGAATAGCAAGACGTTTAACTGCACTTTTCATCATATGAAAAGGAGTAGAATCAAGATTCCTGGCTTGTTCAACTACAAAAAGCTTGCAGTGAAAGGCCAACGTTAAATCCAAATAGAACCTATTCAGAGTCCACAGTGATCATGAGTCAGCTATGTCACTTGGACTCAAATGTGAGTGTCAGACGAGTATGCGCCCGAGATGGATATGTTCAAGTTTTTCTAAGTGTTTTTATCGAATTAGGAGGGTCCTTGGAGAGTAAAATCCTCATACCATGTCCGGAAGTAAGACAAACATAGATACGTCAAGAAAAACGAAAAGTCGTAGCAATAGAGTGAGTTGGTGTTCATGTGAAATTAAGTTTCAATGGCAGTTTTATCAGTGCATTGGTATCTGTATGTTATCCCGGTTCTCAATTTGACCAATAAAATGAAATAGCGAATAAAAATGCCATCAACAAGATAACCGACAACACTTCCCATCAAGATAAGAAGCAAGCTTCAATAGAGCAGTTCAACTCACATATGAAAAATGTACCTTATACTTTCTGTCCATTCATCATCAACGTCGGCTTCCTCACTCGAGGTTCCAGTCAAAAAGAAATCATCATATCATCCTCACTCCCTGTCTCTGTTATGGGGAGTCTAAACATAAGACATCCATCCTTTTGAACATGACCATATAAGTTTTAATAAGCTATGTTACTCAGACTCAAGTGTGCATGTCGAATATGGGTATATGTGTGACACAGGTATGTTCAATCTTTTTAGGTTTTTCCATGTATTTGGAGGGTCATATCCTCATACCGATGTCTAAAAATGTATCGGACATAGACATCAATTATGGTACTTCAAGAAAAAAGAAAGGTCAAAGCGACATTGTTAATAAGAACAATTTAAGCAGGCCATGTGACATACTTTAAGAGAAAACATGATATGTCCATAACTTATTACATAGTTTTGAGCTACAAACACACTCAAAATGATTTTACAAAGTCCCGATACCATGCAAAAATTCCTTAGAAGAGTTTTCTTTGCTACATGTGGATTTCAGCACAATTGATAACGAGAAGCTCTTTTTCTAAGGAGGGTTCATTACAGTATGCCATACATTCAAGGAAAATAAGTAACTTTATACAAACATTATATTGATATGGTGAAGAAAGAATGTACCTTCCAAATCTTTCCCGCTGGCAGCAGCAGCAACTAAGTTGGCTTTTATCTGCTTCCGCAATCTATTTCTCCTATCAATTAGGTCCGAATCTTCACCTCCAGTAAATAATGATACATATTTCTCAGTCTTGGGGAAAACTTTATTTTGAAAATAAAAATATTACACTTTAGCCTTTCATAATTTAGCAGAAATGTGCTGAATTCAAGTTACAATAGTCAGTTAAATAACACAGCCCCTATGTTACTTAGACTTAGGAGTGAGGTCGCATATGAGCATGCATCCAACACAAGTATGCTCAATTTTTTATAAGTTTTTGCATATATTTTGAGAATCATACTCCCATACTGATGTTTGAATATGTGTCAAAGTGTCGGATACGGATACTTTAAGAAAAATAAGAAGTTTGGGTAACATGGCATAGCCCTACTATAATTTATATCAACGGAAAGCCATCTAATTGTCATCAGCAAGAACGCAAACTTAAAGAGAAGTAAATATGCTATAAACTTTACCCTAACATATTCAAGATCCTCTTTCAATTTCGAAATCTGTACCTAGACTCAAAAGTGAGTTTCGAATATGAATACATATGTGCTTGAGATGGGTGTGCTCGATTTTTTTTCCTAAGTTCTTCCATATATTTGGAGGATCATAGTGTTAGACTTAGGCATTGGATACATATACTTTAAGGAAAATGAAGAGTTCGGGTAACATAGCATACCCCTATTATAATTTATAACAGCTAGAAACCATCTAATTTTCATCCACAAGACTGCAAATGTAGAGAGAACTAAATATGCTACAAAGCTTAAGCCAACATATTCAAGATTCTTTTTCAATTTAGAAAGTTGTATTTGGACTCAGGAGTGAGGGTCGAACATGAGTATATGTCGGACACTGGTATGCTCAAGAGAATCATAACCCCCTACCCATTTTA
The DNA here is from genome assembly GCA_038382065.1 of Adansonia grandidieri. Classification (NCBI taxonomy): domain Eukaryota; kingdom Viridiplantae; phylum Streptophyta; class Magnoliopsida; order Malvales; family Malvaceae; genus Adansonia; species Adansonia grandidieri. The sequence continues at coordinate 5,044,648 of JBBYHK010000023.1, read as the reverse complement.
AATATGTGTCGAACTTAGATGTCGGACATGGGTAATTTTGATAAAACGAAGAGTTCGGGTAACATAAAATAGCCCTATTATAATTTATAACAGCCGAAAACCATAAAATTTTCATCAACAAGAATGCAAATTTAAAGAGAACTAACTATGCTACAAAAGCTTACCCTAACTTATTCGAGATCCTCCTTCAATTTAGAAAGCTGTTCAGCAATCTCCATGTCTTGAGCCTGACAAGATGAAGTTCGTTGCTGCTTCTCCAACCGCCTTATTCGCCTTTCGATCTTTCTTCTCTTCAACAACAATTCAGATATAATTGCAAATGAATAATTCATTCCAAATGAACTAACTGCAATAACGATTCAAAAAGGAGATAACAATAACTATTTGATTTTACCAAAAAACTTAATCTTTCGGTCCCGCAAGAATATCTTTCGTTTAATTGCGAGTCGAGTATGGATTTCTTGTTGTTTCTTAAGCCCTTCTGACTTCATTTCTTGAGCTTCTCTAACTTCAGGAGGAATATCCTTATTTTATATATATAATTAAAATTAAATACAATTCAGAGAAATTATCACACAATTTAGAAACCCTAAAATGAAAATTAAATTAAAAAATAATGAGATGAAGAACACCTTTCGCAGGATGCGTTCAATGGAACGTATCTGATTCTTAAGAGAAACGGCTTTTGGCTTTGTGTTTTTGTCTATGGCAAGTACTTTTGATCGCCGTCCCCACCGGCACGCGCCGCTTACCGTAGCCACCATGGGCCCTTTTTTTTTCAATTTTTGTTACCGTCGCCAGCAAGATTACGAGCTTGACACTAAATTTGGCCAAGATTCGAACCGAATTTGAATATAGTATTACCATTATATATATTTATTTAAATTTTATTCGATCTTAAATATGAATTTTGAATTTTGTTTAAACCTGTTCATATATATAAATATATAGTTCAAGTCTATTTAAGTCTGTTTATATTATTTTTTATAATTTATTTTTTATAAATATATTTTTTAAAAATTTAATTTTTGTTAATTTAATAATTTTTTTATTAAGTTTATAAATATAAATAATTTAACTTTGTTTTTAAAGTTTACAATATAATATTATATATATTATTTATATGATAAAAATTACGTAATACATAAAATATAAAATAAATATATATAATGTTAGTAAAATGGGCTGAGCAAAGTCGAGTTCGGGCTTTCAAAGTTGGATACAAAGCCCGGTTCATTTTTTAATCGGGTCTAATTCTTTTGTCTAAGCTCATTATTCGAACCTAATATGTTTATCCAAACCCTCCCAAATATGACAGACTTTCAAGCTTAGACGGGTAACCCGTCATTTGAGCAGGTTTACCAGACATTTTCCTTTACTTGTTTTTAACTTTTTTTTATAAAATAAAAAAAATTATATTTATTTAGGGTTACAAATTGCTAGGTTTTCAGTTTAGTTCTTTGCCCAGATTAAAAGTTGGGGTATCGATTAAATTTGGACATGGATCATGTTATTCATTTGCTTCATTCAAATTTGGTTTTGAAATAGTTTTGTATCAATTTAGATTAGTTTAGCTTGATGCGATTTAAATTAATATTTAATAATTAAAATTATTATTTAAATTTAATTATAAAATTATAAATATTAATATAAAATTTAAAAATTATTATTTATGATCAGTAAATATAAATAATTTTAATGGATTGAACGAGACTGAATTCAAGCCGAAGTAAAAAAACTAATTTTTTTTTTAATTATAGCTTAACTCGTGATCACTTCTAATATAAATCATTGATTGAGAATTACATTGGGCTTTGAAAAATTTTAAAAGAATTGGGCCTAATCATGGCCAAGGGTTGATCAACTTTAGGTGAATCAATCATTCCGAATTAGGTTATTTTTATGTTGTTTGTTATTTTGATGGCCAAGTTATTCAAATTCAAATCATTATTTTCTTGTCATTTTGATTCTAAATTGTTAATATTTATAGCCAAATATATTTAATTTCATATTGATATTTTAATTTATCTAAATTTGAATAATTTTCTATTCAGTTTTTAAGTTAAAAGTGTCTAATCATTGATTTTTCTTAGTCAAACGGAGTTGAGTTAAATTTAAGCAAATTAGATAAATTTTTTGAATTCAAGTTGGCTTTTGCTAGCTCTATACATGAGCTACGAATGGCTATCCATATAGTCTAACAGGTCTAACCCAAATTGAATTAGATTTAGATAAAGATTTTAAAAATATATATTTTTTAAATTTAATTATAAAATATATAAATATTAATATAAATTTTTTAAAATTTTAATTTTTTAAAAATAGTAAGACGAACTTGGAATATGACTTGAGCCTTGACTAGACTTAGGCAAAGAAAGAAAAAAATCTTGGCCATGGCCCAGGTCATAAAATATGAGCATTAATCGCTTTGGACCAATTTAACTGAGCGAACCAACCAATGTTGATTAATTCGGTTAAGTTTATTTAGTTTTTAAAATTAATCAATTTTAAAAATTGATTTTTTTAGTTAGTTCAGTTAATTGTTGGTTTTAAAATGAATAGCCAAATAGACCAAATAAACCAACCCTTTTATTTTAGTTTTAGTTATATTTTATATGTAATATAAATAAAATTATATTTATATAATAATTTAAAAATATGTAATGTATCATTTATATTATATAATAATATAAATAATCTATGTTTCAAAACTTTGAAACTAATTAAACCGACCAATTTAAATTAGGTTAGATTATTTTAGTTTCTAGACATTTTTTCAATCGATTAAGTAGATTGTAAAAAAAAATTAATTTAATTAATTTTAAGAATTTTGAAACCAAACTGACCGACTGCGTATCCTAAGTAAAATCAACTTTATATAAAACCTTGTAAATTTTAAATTATACCTTTCAAAAGTTTTTAATGAATCATTATGGAATAACATGTTTAATTGATTTTAATTGATTGTCATATGTCGGTTCGAGTCATTATTTCAATTCTAATTTCTTATTTATAAATCATAAACACACATTAATTATCTAAACTAACTTGTGAAATTAATAATTTGAAGATTTATTTGTTAATTTTTGTTCATTTGAAGATAGTTAGAGGTGCAAATGAATACAAAACCTGTTTCACTCGCCCATGTTATCTTTCTAAAAAAATTTTAACAAAATATTATTTTTATTTAATCTTTAATAATTTCATTTTTTTTTCTTTTATTAAATTTTTAAACATGAAACTTTTAACATAATTTTTAATGTTTTTATTTTATATGATATAATTTATATCGTATAAAAAAATACTATATTATATAATTAGAAATGGACCAGATTGAGAGCTAAAAGACCCATTTTTTAAACGAACTTTACCTTTTATCTAAACCTATTTTTCAAGTTTAATATTTTGTCCAAACCATCCAATTACCAAGCAAGCCTTCAATGGCAGTTTTAAGTAAGTACTAAATATAATATAAAATTAATAAAAATATGCATTTTACTTAATGATATGATCTCAAATCTATCCCTTAAAAAAATTAACAAAATTAACATTAAACCGATTTTTATAAATCACTAATTATTTGATACTAACTGGACCGAATATACCTTCAATGGTCAAACCGATCTGACCAAAAGGTCCGTTCTAATTTTTTTAACATTCGTAAATGTTTTTTTTATTGTTATTTATTGTTTTTTTTTTATGAAGAAATAGCAAGCTATTCATTTTCTTACGAATAAAAAACATTGGATACAACATTTTCACATGATAGATACAAATCTAGACTTGGAAAGGGTCCCTACACCTAGATCTGACAATTTTATACATAATACAATACATGATACAAAAAAAAAAAAACATAAACACGATACTAATAAACATGTGTTAAAATCAGTGTAACATAAATTATTAATATATCAAAATTTATACGATCATATATTGCTTTAAACACAATTATAACATATAAAAATATACGAACCAAAATGATGATAGTTTCAACTCACCCATGCAAAGAGTTTATGCAGTCAACGCCTTATATTACCCAAGGGGTCGCTTGTCAAATACAGGTATGCTTAATTTTTTTTCCCTAAAATTTTTCATACATTTAGAAGATTCTACCTCATACCCATATCGGAATATCTGTCAAATATATATATTTTAATAAAAAAATAAAGAGTCCGGATAACATAACTTAGAACCACAAAAATTATTGGGAGAAAAATAGGCAAATAAGAACAAGAAATGAGTGGAGTTACTTGCATTTTAGACAACAATAGGTTGCTCTCCTTCAAGCTCGGATATCACGATTAGTAAATCTGTCATTTCCAGAAAGAGAGGTTCTGACTTTGGAGTTGGGTTAATAACCTGCAGTGGTAAGACAATGAATGTATTAGGCATTAAATAAACCTATTTAGAACCGAGCAGCTATGTTACCCGGACTCTTCATTCTTCTAAAGTACGTATTCGGTCCATACATTCAAATATGGGCATTAAGATATGATCCTCCAAACATAGAGAAAAAACTTAGAATAAATTAAACATACATACATTGAACGCGTACCCCAGGTTGGCAAAATAACCAAAAACTGTTGTGAGTTCGACCCGACCCATTAGAGGCAGGATTTTTTTTCGAAAATCAGGTTTGGGGCGGGGCAGGTCAGTAATTTATTAAAAGTTTCGGAGTCGGATTTGGTCTATTTCAGATAAAATTTGCCCTGCCTCGACCTGAGATATTTACTAAAATACTCCTCTTCTAATTTTTTCAACTATTTTCTTTTTATATATTTTAGTTTGAGTTCTTTAATTTTTTCAACAAGACTTTATTATATGTATTTGATTTAGTCTTGTAAAAATTAATAAATAATATAAAGCATCAAATAAAATTTCAGGGCAGCATAGGTGTGGGTAGAGGGGATATTTTGTTTTCGGGTTTTGGGGTTAGAGTCCTTGAGTAAAATAGCGGCTCATTGCTATATATACATGGAAGTTGGGTCAGGGACGGGGCAAGCAACAAACCACCCTATCCCGCACCTTTTGCCAACCCTACACATACCTCACCTCGAATCTGAATAACATAACCTAGTGGAAGTATAATATACCTTCTTGTTGTCTTTGACATAACCTATGGCAACTTCTTGTCGCAAACAAGCCCTTTCAGATAGCTCTGAGAACGATGGGTTCTCCCCTTCTTTCATGTAGAGGCTAATATCCTGTCAAGAGACATAGTTAAGTAACAGCCTGAGACAGTCTTCTTCGTAGGATAAATAAGATGAGTTCATTATCTAACAGCCATGTTACCTGAATTCCAAACGAGTGTCAGATAGGTTCCCAACATGAGTATACTCAAGCTTTAAATTTTTATTTTTTTTAATATTTGGAGAATCACACTATATGAATGTTCGAATATGTATCAATCAAAATTGTCGGGCAAAAGTACATTTTTTAAAAAGAAATGAAAAGTTCAAATAACATAGCCTAAAAGTGTAACATGATGAGCCGAAGTTTAGGTTTTATACTACAATAAAGCGGACCACTTTAATGGTAAATTGGCCACGACTATCCTCCTCTACATTGCTCCAACTTTACATTTTTCTATAAGTATCCATATCCAACACCCATATTTGACACATTTCCGAACATGAATATGGGGATTTGATTGTTCAAATACATGTAAAAAACTTGGAAATAATTAATGTACCTATTTCGGACACATATCTGTATCCGATGCTCATACCTGAGTTAAAGTACACCTAGTAATCCCCTTCATTTTCAGTAAGTTCAAACTATGTTGCTCTAATTCTTCATTTTTCTTGGCGTACCTATGTTTGACACAAATCCAAACACAGATACCGAGATATTTCATTCCAAAGACCCCCAAATACATAGAAAGCTTACAAAAAAATTGAACATGTCTGTATCAGATAAACACCCGTATCCGACACTTAGACTCGAGTTCGAGTAACATAGAATTCAAAAAACGGAAGTACTAGAACAGATTAATTGCCTTTACCTTTACGTATATTTCATCACCTTCAGCATTCAAAATGTCTTTCCACACCTCACTCAGTTCACTGTGTTGGGCCACTGTCATACACAAAATACAATTACTTCTTAAGATGGAACATAGGATGGAAACTCTGATACACTTTTTTTTTTTGATATATCCGTGTCTGATTCCTGTATCCAACACATATCTGGGCATGGATATGAATATATGATCCTCCAAAGACCCTCCAAATACATGAAAAAACTTCCAAGAAAAATTGAACATAACATTGTCGGATACATACTTGTACATGAGTCCAAGTAACATAGCATGGAAACAATATAAATACTGCTATCAGCAATATAATTTTCAAGACCTTGAGCTGTTACGAGACTCATCACTTCCTCAGATGCAATATAAGTCAAGGTTGGCTTGATTCTCGTAATCTGTAGGGTTCAATGTATTTCAAGAGTACGTGAAAAAATTTAAAAAATCAAATATCATAATACAAGAAATTCTCAAAATCGAGAAAATAGTTTACTTGTTTGCCCAATTTCGAGTCACCAATCTCTGCAACTAGATTTTGCACCTGCAGAACAATCAATTCACTTAATCTTGAGTTTCAAATAATAATTCTAAAATCACCAGCACAACTGCTATTGGCCTTTCTTTTTCTTCGCCAGCATCGAAATTCAAAATTCGAGACCATGACATTTCAAGATGACATTGAACCAAACTCACCAATACTCCAAGTTTATTGCAGATATTTTCCGCGAGAAGAAGAGAGTATGCGGATTGCTTGTCCGCCCTAGATGGATCTGAAAAGAAAATAGTTAGTCCGAAGATTAATTTAACGATAGAAATATATTCTCTATTGATTAAATTACCTCCGACAAGCCATTCTCTGTCGGAAATCACAACAATAGATAAAGGAATATGATTCCCTTTCTTGACAGAATTTTGTATATTCATTATGGTTTTCTCTAAGGTATCATAGTTCATGGAGTTTCCAATCTGCAATGCATGAAAATGAAGTGATAGATTATAAGGAAACCGTAAAAGGCTTAGCATCACCATCCTTCACCACCTGAAGAAAAAAAAGTACCGAGAAGTTCGACATGATCAACTGAACAAGACCGTACCCTATGTGTAACCTGCACGTTTTTTAGTTTTCTCTGACCAGACATGGAGCTTACCCTCTTCCTTTCTTCTAAAGGGACATCAGATAATATTTCCTGTAAAGTGTGGATAGCACATGAACAGTCACTTAACAGATGCAAATAATTCATGATAATTCTATTTCCTTTAAGGTCCAAGAAATAACATGAAAAGCATCCAGTCCGAGATGCACCTGAATGCAAAAATTAAATCCGTGCATTCAAGTTCACAAATATTTTCATAACCAACTGATCTCCATCAAGTCAGGAATAATCATTGTAGGTTAGATTATATCTGGGCACTTATCATGGAAAACACTTCTCTCCATTATAGATGTTCTTGAAACTTTGCAGTACGTAACTCTTAATATCCCGATACCAAGACAAGATACTATCGAATGTTTACAGATGAAATTCAAGATTATTATAAGAATCACAAAAGAAGATGAAAGCATACCAACACACTTCCAGGTCCAAGATAATTATCATATTCCTCGATCATTTGTACAACATCTGGCCTCCACCCAAGCAAAAGTATGCATTCTACGGGACCTAGACCCTGGTTCGATGCCTACTTTGAAACCAAAAGAATATATAAGTGGACTTCAAGAATGTCCAATGGATGCTATCACTTACAGCACTTATCTTCTTTGAAAAGCATACCTTTGATCCTGGTTTCTTGGTGTGTGTCACAATATTTAAAAGCCGTTCTTTTCTCAATTCTAAAGTACGAGTTAGAGTCTCAGCGTTGCTTTCAAAAACTTCCGGACTTTTTAGTTTGTTGGTTTCATCTTTTACAACGCCTGACAGTGCAAGTTGTTGTTTTGTTGTCCGGTGAATAGGTGCAATCAATAATACCTACACGGATAAAGGAGGAATATGTCAAGAAGTACATAGATATCTAAGTTACTCGGACTCGGGTATGAGTGTAAGACTATGTTCAATTTTTTTTTCTAAATTTTTCCATGTATTTGAGGGGTCTTAGGAGGGTCATATCCTATTCTTATGTCCAGATATGTGTTGGACATGGATACTTCAGTAAAAATGAAGAGTTGAAGCAATATGGACAGATATGATCAGGAAAGGAACACATGGACCAGAAATTTCAATAAAGCAGCTCTTTTTCAAACAAAATCTTGGTTAGTCATATTATTCCATGTCAAGAAGTTCCCACAACTAGTTCATGAAACTATCGAGAGTTGCATACATTCAGTTATACGGGCAACAACTTTAAATGATTTCTTCAAGTGTTCAAGTGTACATTTCATGATGCCAATTATGGAGCTTAACTTTAAAATCTTGAGGAATATGAATATAAAAGTTCGAAAAGCCATATTATCCACATACTTTGTCAGTTAGCCGAAGAATGTCATCATCCCTGGGGTGGAAGTATATCCTGCCACTCCGATAAAGGCCGCAAATAACTGCCTGAAAAGAGAACCAACATGAGAAAATAGCATGGAAGTTCTAACTAGTGATAAACACCGAGTTTTAGCATATATGCATTACCTCTTGAAACCCTCGTCGTATTTGTCCGTATGTCAATCCTGTTAGACTAGGAAAACAGCAAAGATTGAATACATTTTCTGCAATGACATGATCCTAATTAGTCTTCGAGTAGTAAACTACAACATGATAGAAAAGACCCCACGGAGAGAAACGTTTAGCCATGGTGAAATTTTGCAGCTCAAACTAAAATAGTATTATCAAACAAGAAAAGATCCACAAACAGTTTTATTCAACCAAGAACGAAAACTACCCTATTTTTAACCGGTATCTAGATTTAGGACCATCCCAAACTATTTAATAGTGGAGAAGTCTAAGTGCTGATGTTCCAAGTTTGTTTTGCCAAAAGATAGGATAAAAATTCAAGACATCACCATAAGTTAAACTTTTGACAAATAAAAAGTGGCTATAAACTTTCTTTGTCTTTCCAACATCAGGACAATAAAAATTGTCAATGAGAACTCGTATTGTACTTCGATAATTAAGCAAGTGCCTGTAGATCTTTATGAGCCCCTTTTGCCGAGAACATTGAACAAATAATTTAGAAGCAACATTTTCCACTGGCACTACTTTCAATCCGGAGATTGACTTCAAAAGCTCACATGTATTGGAATTTGAAACCTGCGTCAGAACAAAAATGCCAAATTAAACTTGATTTTTCTTAGTAGGATAATATTCGATCCTATGGTTATGCAAATGCACATACCTCAACAATAGTGGGGACAGATTCCATGTCGGGAATAGGTTGAAGTGCTAGTACCGAGAGAAATGCATCCGTGTCGACTTCGTACCTAATCAGTTAACGAACTGCTGTCACTAAACTTCCCCTGAAGAAAATTTCTCGGTATTGTTATTAAAAATGAACATGCAACGAACTGGATAGAAATGAGCATAATGGATCCTAATAGCTTCTGCTGCTGCTGCTAATATATTTACTTCATTCCTAAATGCAACATACAACAAATTTTCGGGCCTTCATAGTTTTCTAAAACCTCCAAGTTTAAGGGTCAATCATTGCAGTGTAAGTTCGATTTTAGCAACTACTTATCTGACTACTAATATTATATATAAAATTTCAGCCAAACTAATTATCAGGAAAAAAATATCATCTAAACTTTGCATCATGATTGTGTGCAGACTAGCACGAAACAGTTAAAATAACCATTCTCAGAGTACTTCGAAATGATATATTTAACTATGTTGCTCCGACTCTTCATTTTTTTTTGAAGCACCCATGTCCGACACATATCAAAATATAAGTATGGGGATATGACACATATCAACATAGAAAGAAATGGACATATCCATGTCGGATGCATACCAAAATCCAACACTCGCAATTGAGTTCGAGTAACATAGTAATTTAACACTCACAAAAGAAGACAAAAAAACCGAACATTTTCAAATTCCTTTGAACAACCTGCAGAAAAGAAAATATATATATATATATATATTTATTTATTTTAAGTTGATCAAGGTCTTACTGATCTCCTTTCATGGGGAGTATGATAATGGCTCGTGCCTTATTGGCTGCAGCTCTTTCAAATGATTTTGTCAAACTAAGGCTGCAACTGCACAAGTAGCACCAATGTTTAAGAAATGGAAGCTTAATGACAATTAGAATTTGTATCGATCCCATGAAAACCTAAGTGGCTCGAATGTTTACGAATTGAACAAAAAAGTGAAAGGATACTGAGATATAACAACTCTAGAGATTTTGTTATGCACCTATGCTACTTGGACTCATGGTGTAACTGTCAGACACGGGCATGTTCAATTTTTTCCAAGATTTCCATGCATTTGGAGAGTTCTTGGAGGACCATACCGGATATGCATTGGGCACAGGTGTCGGACACATGTAATTCAAGAAAAATGAAGAGTCGGCGAAACATAGACTACCATGTATTGAGTTGCGTAGTCAAGAGATCTCAAATTAAGATGTAATCGAGAAATAACAAAGGAAGCACAATGTAAAAAGGGTCAGTCATTTGATCTCACATTGTGCTCTATTCAAGTTAATATCCCCAGTTTGGTCAATAAAGACAGGTCCTCAATAGTTTCGGCACGTCTTCTCGGATCTACTCTTACTTTTGACAAAGGATGCCCTATCATTAACATGAATTCTCATTTAATCGATATTTATGAAGGTTTAAAAATGTTTAGCACTGATTGATTTCTTGTGACTGCATAATATGACCATTATTTATCCAAGCTTGGGAATGACTATCTATGTTGTTTCGACTCTTCATTTTTCTTGAAGTACTTGTGTATGACGTCTATTTGAACACGAGTATAGGGATATGACCCTTCCAAGGACCCTCCAAATACATAAAAAAAAACTTCTAAAAAACTGATATACCTGTTTCGGATAAATACCTTTATCAGAAACTCACATCCGAGTTCGAATAACATAAATGATAATGAAAGGGAAACATAGTTGGGGTTTGTAAGTTAGAGGGGAAAGCAGACATTGTTCTTATACCTTTTTGTAAGGATATCGATATGATTAAGATCCTTGGCAATGTTGTCGGCCAGCTTGTCCATTTGCTTCCTTGGAAGATCAGACATAAGAAGAATTCTTTGCCTCCTTTTAGAGCATAATGCAAGTAGAAGCTGATAATTACGGACGAAAAAAAGAAAAATATGAAAAACAAAAACCGGCAGCATAACAGTTTACCTGGCTTTAGCAGTACCTAAACGAACAGCAAATTCATGATACTTATTTAGCTGCTTTATTATGAAAGCTAGACGACTATTTATGCCACAAATGATGATATGGTCCGTCTCCAATACTTGCATTTGTGCTCCTTCCCGAAGTTTTTGCATGTTGTTCTGTCACCCAAAATCAAAACGTCAAGGACATCTAAGGTAGCTTAAATTAATATACCTGCCTCTGACCTCACGTCCAACACAGATTTGGATACAGGTATGGGGACATGACCCTACAAATACATGCAAAGCTTAGAAAAAAAAATGAATATACCTACATCAGACACATATCTGTATCCCACACACACCCGGAACTGAGTAACATAGGCTGAAATAGGAGCATTGGAAAAAGGAAAAAAGGTAAATTTTGCTTTAGAATTTCTTACTCTGAATTGTTCCGTCATTGTGCTTAACAACCGAGAGTAAAATAATATGCCCCATATGGCAAGAACAAAGCCAATAACACGTTCAATACGCGTTCTTTGCTGTAGTTCAAACAAATGAATACGTTTTTCAAATGCTACAGTTTTTTAATTCAATTTCATAATTATGCATGCAATATGAATGTGTATCTTAAAGCAACTGAATGATTAGATTCATAATACATCACATACTTTTAAATGGGTAGATGATGAACACAGGCATGCCCATGCCTCCCAGCAACAATCCTCTAGAGATTGTGTATTTCCCCTGTGTTATTCAAGGCATAGCTACCGGATTAGCAAACAAAAGTAGCATTATAGCCTATGTTGCTCTGGCTTTTCATTTTTCCTGAAGTACTTTGACACATTTGCGAACATAGCTATAGGGATATGACTCTCCAAAGACCCTCTAAATACATGGACAAACTTTTAAAAAATTGTACATACTCGTGTCGGACACATGCAAGTATCTGACACTCACACTGGGTCCAAGTAACATAGATTATAGCAATTTATCCGTGAGGGATTAGCAGATTGCAGCAATGAACATAAAATTATCATGCATGCAAATGACGAATAAGGGGGGGTAACACATAGACCGGTGTACAATTTTCATGTCTTCTTTATTCCTATATTACTTGGACTCAGGTATGTGTCCAACACGGGTATGTTCATTCTTTTTCCAAGATTTCCATGTATTTGAAGAGTCTTTGAAGAATCATATCTTCATACCTATGTCTGGATATTTGTCGGAAAAAGATATTTATTCCACAAACAAATTCTTAGCAAAAAAAAAAAAAGAAAATATTAAAAAGGAAAAACAAGTAGTACTGCATCACCAGCAATTACCATAAAACTTGTGCTAGATTTCATCGAGAAGTGCCGGTTTTCTAAGGCAGAATTCTACAATAGGCAAATTCATCAACAATATGGATTCCATATAATACAGTATACATACAGTACAATTTCTTTGTCATTATTTAATTAAGTTACAACATAGAGTGATAATATGGTTTTGAAAAGTACTAGCAATCTAATGGGGAATCAATGAGAAACGACTAAAGTTACAACATTCACCACAACAAATGCTTACAAATTTTACAACCTTCTCTTTACTCCTGGTCAGATTATAAAACGTATGTTGCTCGGACTCAGTGACTGTCGGACAAAGGTATATGTTAGATACGCGTATATGCTCAACACAGGTATGTTCAATTTTTCCAAAATTCTTTGGAGGAATATATCCTCACACTGATGCCGAACAAGTGTCTAACACGGATACTTCAAGAAAAATTAAGAGTTGAAGCAACATAGTATAAAACCCAACGGAGAAAGGCTAAAAGGCGACAAATGTGATTTTTCTCAGGAACATAATCCAAAGTATAAAAGTTATTGAAGCAAAATTAAACATAAAAAAACTTTAGAAAGCCTAAAATCCCATTTACCATAATCATGCTACAATTATATATAAAATAATATTCAAATAATCAATATTGATTTTACATTACCTAAGCCTGAAGAACAGGAAACCACCAATAACAACAAATGAGAAGCATGCTATCAGGAGAACCACAAGAAACCTGCAAATGTTAGAAACAAGTGAATCAATTGATCTTAAAACATAAATTCCGAACTATAAGTCCACGTGGATCAAGAAAGGACCAAAAGTTATATACAAACAAAGGATAGCCAACGTAAACAACTTTTAAACTGGAAACATGTTTTATTCTGCTGAAGGAAGTTGATCATGATTGTATGCAATGTTACCCAGACTCACAGGAGAGTGTCAGGTATGGATATGCGTCTAACACAGGTATGCTCAATTTTTTCTAAGTTTTTCCATATGTTTGGAGGATTATAGCTTATACCCGTGTCCAAACATGTGTCGGACATAGGTAGTGTAGAGAAAATGAAGAATCCGTGTAACATAGATTGTACATAGTTTACACTCTTTGGGATCTACGAAGATTTTAAACTAGATTACCAAAATTTAAAAAAAAAAAAAAAATCATATGCAAGGTCTCTTGTGAAGCTTTGAGTTAGATTTTCAAGTTTCGACCATCCATTCTCAGAATTATTTAAGCTAAGAATACTTTGGCACTAAAAAGCTATGTTAGTTGGACTCAGGTGTGTGTCAGATATTAGTATGTGTTTGACACATGCATATCCATTTCTTTCTATGTTTTCCTATGCATGCGGAAGGTCCTTAGAAGGTCATTCCGCATAATGGTTTGATATGTGTAGAACACAGGTATTTCAATAAAAATGAAAAATTGGAGCAACATAGCTAAAAAGGCATTGTTTTCCTCATTCATCCACAAACATTTTTCTTTTGGCCAATATTGATTCACAGTTCAGAATCAATATTGGCTTCTTAAAATACTTAATTTATTACTCTTCAGTCAATAATGGCTTCGCAGGACACTAGATTTATAACTATTCAATCATGATTGGTAACCAAACATTCAAAGTAAAAGTTTAAATTGATAGGTCGAGGCAAAACAAGGGTTAACAAGGGTTGATAGGCCCTATGTTGCTCCAACTCTTCATTTGTCTTAAATACTAGTGTCTGACACATTTTCAGACATACGTATGGAGATATGAGCCTCCAATAACTCACAAAATACATGGAAAAACTTAAAAAAAGTTTGAATTTACGCATGTCGGACGCATGCTCTTATCCGACACACAAAGCCAAGTCCAAGTATCACAGGTCAGGCCATTAAGTCAACCTTGGTTTGATGCCACAATAGCCAATAGGCTTAAAAGCTTACTCTAATAGGTGGTGACCAAACTAGTATTATAGCTCCAAAAGGTTTTGATCCAAGGCAAAGCTGCATGATATCAATCTACAGTTTGAAAATAAGTTCATGTTTATTAAAAGGGATCATTAATCAGAGTCTTGGTACAACAGGCCCTAAGGAGGGTCATCCTATGTTGCCCCTACTATTCGTTTTTCTTGAAGTACCCATGTCCAACACCCATATTCGACATATTTTCAGACATGGTATTGGGGATATGACACTCCAAGGACCCTACAAATACATGGAAAAAATTAGAAAAAAAAGTAATCATACCCGTGTCGGAGACATACCCGTATCCAACACTTACACCCAAGTCCAAGTAACATAATGGTCATCTAGACATGACCTATGCCAGAGTATTGTCGCACAAAGTGGTCATTCTTAATTGTAGAATCCACACTTTTGCACTGATCAACATCGGCTTTTGTCATTGCAATAAAAAAATGGCTAATGATAGCGCATGATTACTAAAGTCTAGCCAAAAGTCATAGAAATCGATCATTAGAAACAACATAAAGCATCACGAATACAACTCACACACAAAAACAAAAAAAAAAACCTAGGAAGATAAGTTTCACTTACGTAGCAATATTTTTCTCCACGTGAATGTTGAATAAATACAGCAACCGTGCGAAGTTCCATTTAATATCTTGAATCGAAGGCAAGGACACATTCAAGTTAAGAGGCGTTGGTTTATTCAAGGAATTAGATATACAGGCAAAAGGCAACTTTCTAGCTGCCAAAGTCTGAAGTAGATGCGGAAATAAGTCTTGGGCCATTTTTATTAATGTGTTGACAAAATCTAATTGCAGTAGTCTCAGTAAGAAAAACGACAACATAGTTCCGATGATCAGTTTAGCTTGATGAACCTGCAGCAGGAAGTGATGACAATCAACAAAATTAGGACATTAAAAACCGTAGCATATTGGCTTATCCACATCGACATTACGGATGTACGATCCAAGAAAAGAAAAAGAATGAGAAAGCAGCAAGTTTCTATAAGAGAAACTAATGATAATGTAGAAATAGCAGGCACATTAAGTGGACCCGTCATTGTTTATAACCTATGTTGCTTGGACTCTTCATATTCTTGAAGTACCCGTGTGTAATATATATCCGGATATGGTAGGAGGGATATGACCCTTTAAGGACCCTCCAAATACATGGAAAACTATAGAAAAAATTGAACATACTCATGTCGAACACATACCTGAATCCGACAGTCACACCTGAGTTTGAGTGACATAGTTTATCATAGCATCCTGGGGCAAAATTAAGGAGCAATAACGAGATGAAAAATCAGAAATGCAACAGTTACGAACTCAAGCTTCCACTACAATGACAGCAGCCAAATGCACAAAGGTAACTTGGAGCATCACCAAATAATTCAGTAAATAGCAAGATTGCATTATTGTAAGAAGTCAGGAAAATTGTAATGAAGAATGCCAACAAATTCCTGTGTTGTTCCGACTCTTCATTTTTCTTGAAGTACTTGGATATGGTTATGACAATATGACCCTCCAAGTATGTGGAAAAACTTGGAAAATATTGAATATACCCAAGTCGGACACATACCTATATCCGACACTCACACTCAAGTCTGAGCAAAATAGATTATAACTCCATTAGTTTCATAATAAGGGTGGCAAGTTCATCATTTTTTAAACAATAGGGGTCATTGAAGCTTGTACATGATCAATTCTTGACTCAGTTGATTCTCTTTGTGGAAGAGGAAGACAATTTTTTATTTTATGGAAAGAGGAAGGCGATTTTGTAACTAAGGAGGACTTTAAGTTATTAGCATGTGCTAACAAAGCTCCTTATACCTTCATTTGATCTTAAGGCAATTTTGATTATATTGCAGCATTCTAATTTTTATGACGAATGTATTCTCTCTTGGTTCCTATGATTTTATCCCATCTAGAGAACAACTTTTCTCCGAACATCCTGCTCTCGTCTCGTCTTGCTTCACCGCCACTTCAAATCCATGCTTCCGTCATTGCTCCTCTTATTTATGTTCATCTACTTTCCGTTTTCCAGCATTCCAATGTCTTCTAGAGGCTTTCCTCTCCACAACCAACCAAAAAATGACTTTCCCTAAATCCTTCCTCCGATCTCTTCAGAATAGACCGAAGCAGATTACATGAGACTCCTATGCTATACCTCAGCCTGACTACTTCCATCTAAGAAACAATATAAGATGCGATATTGAAACAAACTTAGTAACCAACCCAAAAACGCAATCCTTACAGACAGTATATGATCAGTTCTGTTAGTCTCTCTCATATCAATACTGATCTTACGTGATTGCAACTATATTGTTCATATTAAGTCACTAATAGGCAAACAAAAGATTAAGCATCATGAATATGCTATGATACCCAGACTCAGGTGTGAGTGTGTCAGACATGGGTATGTGTCCGACAAAGGGATGTTCACTTTTTCTAAGTTTTTCCATGTATTTAGAGGGTCCTTAGAGGGTCATATCCCCTTACCAATGTCCGGATGTACGTTGGATATGGATGTTGGACAAAGAAAATACAAGAAAAATCAAAAGTCGGAACAATATAGTGAGTATGCGGAAAAGGCTCAATCATGCTCCACCAGCAGATGCATACGTGACGCATAATAACAACTAACTATTAATATAGAAGACAGTGATTTGGAAAAGAAAATATATCATGAATCCAGGTCCCTGTAACAAATTGAAAGAACATATCTGCTTATAACAACAAGAAAGCAAATCTATATGAGAACTTTTGGAATCTAAGATTTAAGCCTCACCTGAGAACTACTCTGTGGGTTTGTCTTAAAGAATCTGACATTTGAACTATTTGAAACGCACTCCGACTTATCCGTCAGTTTTTGACAAGTAACTTTCCATTTCCCTGGATAACGTAAGCTATCTCAATCCTTTTATAACATGAAAAGAGATTTTTAAAAAATTATTGAAAGAAAAAAAGGATGAATAAGAGGTTCTAACATACTTTCCAAAGGAAAAAAACATGAGACCAATCCTTGTAAATATAAACTAGAAAGGACAACTGGAAGTATGACTATGAGCCTACCAAACACAAATTAGCATATTTCCTTTTCTTAACCCTCCTTAGTCCTTCCTGTCTGCAGCTGTTCCCAGTACGAGTAAAAATTGTTCATGATGTAAGTTGAATCGATCACAAAGTTAGCAAGTTGGTTTACCTTCATGTAGTTGAATATAAAAACGGATTAAGCCACTTGCCAACTGAGTATTAGCTCAGATGTCATGCATGCTAACCAGACTTCTAGAGATTGCAGATCTGAGAGGAGTTAAGCACGTAATGTCCTTCTCAAGTGAATTAAGTAAATATGGGTCAAAGGGAAAAGGGTAGATTGGGAATCTAAAGAAAAAGATTGGCCAACTTAACATACTTATCAAACCAGCTAGGATTAGCTTGCACAAATACAAATCAACCACATTGAGTAGTCATATTATGCAGACTCGTTTAATCATAACAATCCGAAGTTCCAAATTTACTTATTTACCAATGGGATAGAAATTTAACATAGTGATTAAAACGGTAAGAGTTCCACAGTTAACATCAAAAGATAAAGACTGAACATATGTACCAATTTGACAAACTTTTAATGCAAATGGCTAGGTACTCACCTCCATTGTGTATACAATGTATAAAGTTACGCACACTGTTAGATGAAGAACTGTTCCGCCAAAAGCTGAACAGCATTGATTTCCGGAAAAATATCATATTCTTCGAGCCTCTTATGCCTTGTGTTCTACAACAAAATTCAAGAACTTCATATGCTTATTTGAAGCCGATCAAAATATATACATGTATACACACACGCATATTTGAAACAAATTTTTTACTGCGTTCACATGGCAGAGCTCTCTTACATCCAACTACATAAAATGTAAAAAAAAAAAAAAAAATAGGCAATAAATATTCGCAGCACATGCCCTGGCAACATTAGAAAATACATAGAAAAAATAACTAGAACATGATAAAATACAAAAACATAACATGAACACGACCTACATACATGAATGTCTTAAAATCTATAGAGTAGGAATTACAAACATATCAAAAATTACATAAATCTAAAATAACTTAAATACAATTGTGACATGTCAAAATGCAAGAACATGACACGGATACACGAATTGCTAGGTAACCACAAACATTCCTTCAAAAATATATAATTATCTGATTGATAAAAAAGACAAGGGAAGAAAAAGAAAAGAAAAAGCAATTTGTCTATGATCAAACGGTTTAACCTCAAATCACTATTTGCAGAAGTGGCATCAGCATCATCCATGCTTCAAGAACTGGTCAACCTAATTGTAAGGATGTTTTGCATCAATGCCTATCCTATTTTTTAGCTTCAAGAAAATGCAACAGTAAAAAACAAATAGATAGATGTTTTACCAACACTTGTTCAAACAAGGTTTGCACATGATAACTATTTAGTCACATTATGTGCATTAAATTTATCTAAGTTTTAGACGTTTTTATTTAGAATATTTGGTCCTAAACTATAACAAATTGTCTAATATGGTACTTCCAATTTAAAAATGTATAATGCCGTGTTTGTAATATCATTTCCTCTCTTAATGTAATGAAGCACCTCGAAAAATTAGACACGACACAAACATTACACAGTAAATTCAAGATCAAATATGATATATGATATTAACCCTTAGTATTAAGTTATTAGTTCACAGTCCCACTGAATAAGCCTATGCTTTGATTTATCTATTCAATAAATAATGAAATGACTGAGCTGATGTCATGAGTTAGTTGATACTAATTAAGTTGAAGAAATTACTCAAAAACCAAAATCAAATTAATACAATAAAACAAGAATTAGGGGTGTTTTGATCTTTTAATTTATTTTGACACATTTAAAAAAATGCCTATATCTAACAAAAAAATTATCAATTTATTATTTATTTTTTAAACACTCACAAATTCTAGTAAATAGTAAAAATAAGAAATGACAGATCAGGAACCAATCACAACTAAGATTAATAATACAAATAAAAATACAAATCCCTGTTCACTACTCACCAACTCTGTCCGGCTGGTTGACTAACTATATCTATCACTAGTATTAGTGTGCTGCAATCTAAATTACTTGGACTCGGTTGTGAGTGTTGGATTCAGTATAGTAAATTTTTTTAAGTTTTATTATATATCTGGATGATATTAGAAAGATCATATTCTTGTATTAATGTCTGTACACACACACACAAAACCAATACATATATATACGAGTCACCAGTGTAACTTAATTCTTTTAAGAAATGACTTAAAACGTGCTGACATGAAAAATTGAATACACCTTGAGCTTTGCTGGCGGGTCAGGTTGCCTTGTTTGTTCTTTTTAGAACCCGCGTGTCCCCGTACAAGTCCTTTGTGCAGCCAATGCTTTATAGACTTATCCGGGATTTAAATAGCGGTGGAACCCAATGTCACCGTAGTTATTTTGCGGTTTTAGTCCTTTCGTTATCGATATTCAATAAACGGAACGCGACTACAATTTAAATCTATGGACTTACAAACTTGTCCAAGCAGATCAGAAACATATAAAAGGATCCCAAAAACCACATCTTTACCAGCATAAATAATCATACAGAGAAATTGATTTCAATCTTTGAGTCCATCAACAACAAAGAATTACAGAAAAAAATTGATTTTAAGATCATATGATCAGTATCAATTCATTACTACCAGAAAATCCAATCAAACCCAGATGTTTTAAGTTCAGTAAATCATGTTCAAACAAAGAAAAAAGATACAAACTTGAACATGAAAAAAAAAGTACCTGGCTAAAGAAGAAGAAGAAGAAGAACAAAAGCAAGAACAAGAAGAGGTTTGAATCGGCCTCGAGATTCTTGGGGGCAACAACAGCCATGGTTGAGGGCTCTGCAACTGATAAAGGATCATCTTTTCTTGGTAATGGAGAAAAATAAAGGCTTAAAAGTGAAAATACTTTTAATGGTAAGAAATAGACATTGAAAGTGATTACAAAAATGAAGTTTTAGATTTGATGTATTTGGGGATTATTCTATGGGGAAAGAAAGGAAAATCAAAGTTAAAAGACGAAGAAATAAAATGTGGAAGAGTGGAAGAGTCAAGTTGGATCCAAAGGGACACCTAAATGAACACGGGAGTGATTGTTAGCTGTCATTTTCATTTTCGGGAAAGTCGCGGTAACATCTTGGACCACCATGTCCCACTTCATTCTTTGCCCTCCATAAGTGTATTTTGTATGTGTCTGTCATAGGTTTCGGTATATATTTTTATTTATATTATGTTTATATTTTTTTCGTTTTATGTAATTACATGGTATCCAAAGCTTAGAAGTAAAAATTCATTAATTTTTAAAATATTAGGATGAGAATGGGTCAAGGCTTGAACTAAATTTATTCAAAGTTCGAATAAGCCATTTGATCTAAATTAGATTAAGTTTGAATTTGAGTTTTTTTCATTTAAGTCCATCCTGCTCAAATAACTATTTATTTAATAAAAAATTTATTTAAATTTAATTATAAAATATATACATATTGATATCAAATAAATAATTTAATTTTTTTAAACAATAAAACGGACTAACAGGATAAGTTAGGATAAAGAATTTGAAAAAAATATATATATCACAGCTCAATCTATGAACCCTTCTAGCTTAAACCCAAATTTACATGCCTCGTAATTCTTCTTCTTGCCACCCAGTTAAAAAAATGTTTGCTTATGGTGTTCACTGCTTGACCTTATCAAGAATGTTAGCATTTGGTGCTAATATTATCAAAGTCAAACTATGACTAAAAGACACATCATGATATGAAAAAAATAATTAAAATATGATATGATACAAAAAATAAATACAATATAAATATGCGAATGTGGTAATATCTATTTAACATAAATCATTAATAGATCCAAATTTATATAAATTTTAACACCTTAAATACTATTATGATATGAAAAAAATATGAAATGACATGAATGCATGTATTGCCGGGTTTAAATACCACTAGTTTCTCCTAAAAAAATGTTGCATTTAGATATGTTAATTTTAATATGTTATGGGTACTTGACGTAAATATAATATAAAAAATAATTAAAATATGATATAATATAAAAAAAATAATGCAAACATGATACAAATACATAAACATATCAAAATCTCTACAATATAAATTATTAATATGTCAAATTTTATATAAATATATAATACGTTAAACAAAATTATGACATGTGAAAATAATATGAATACAATACGAATAATAAATTATCTAGTCTAATTATTCCATGGTGGCATTTTCATTTTAGTATGACTATAATCTAAATGAGTCAAATTTTGATAACCATATTACTTTTTTACATAAATGTAAATATAAAGTAGTAGTTTCGTGTATTCATGTTATAATTATACTATTTCATATTTATACCATTCTTTAGAAATTATCCTTAAGTGGAGGTATTTTACATATTTTATCATAATTATTAGATGAAAGGAAACTCGAAAAACGTAGGTAAAATCACAAGAGCAGAAAAGAATATGTGGTTCAGCTATAGTGGCCAACATCCATGGGAAAAAACCTAAATGACTACATTGTTAATATCATGAATTGTTATATTAGTTTGCATAAGACTGCCTTACTTATGTAAAAAGTTCTCACCAATTTAGGAAAAAAAAAAAACAAAGGAAGAATATAATATTATAATCTCTAATATATCATATCATAATCTCTAATATATTAATTACATTTATTACTTTAACAGCTTCTCAAACTCAAGTGGTATTTTAAATACTAATTTGATTTTGTTAACTAATAAAAAAACATGAGACACAAAAATCTAACATAATGTAACACATGGCAAGAAAAGGAACACATGACGTAGCACGTGATAAGAAAACATGGCATAACACATTAGAGGCAAATCTTATGTGACGAAACACGTAACAAGAACAATAACACATAATAGAAAAGCGTGACTAATATATTATAAGAAAATATGACGTAACGAAACAAACACAAAAAATAGATAATTCTGATGTGATGAAACATATAGTAGAAATAAAAAATTTTAACATGTCGAAATGTGCAACAAAAACATAATAGAAAAATCTAATGTACTAAAACACATAGCATGAACGTGGCAAAACATGCAGCAAAAAAATAGAAAAATATAGACAGAAGAACATGACAAACCTAGCTTTGATACCATGTTAGAAAACAAAAAGCTCAGATACCACATTAGAAAAAAGGAATTGTAAGTAAATAAACAATAGCATAAAAACACAAAAAGAAAACGTGATTTAGCTATTGTGGCCTACATCCATGTTGTAAGAGAGAACATGTTTTCATAATGCCAATGTTGACTTTAAATTCTTATTATTTTTTTTATTCTTAATCGTATTTAATATGTTACTGACTACAATAAAATCACATGTCTTTTCTATTTAAACACTTTCAATTTATTATACTTAGGAATGAATCACATGTCTCTTCTATTTTTATAAATAATATTTTTCCACTTGTCAATTGTAATTTCGGTTTCCTTTTTTCATTGTTTTAAATCAATCTCATTTGACTTGTAAATTTATAACATGTTGGTTGATAACAGCAAACATTTTGTCCATATGCATAAAGGGATCCAAAAATTTCATCTGTGGATATTTTATAATGAACAAAATATCTGAAAACATTTAGTGACTAGTTTTGATCAATATTGAGCAAAATTTTAAGTTCATTTATTAACAAATTGAATTTAAAAATAATTATTTTTAAGTACTAACGAACTTATTTAATATGTTCATGAACAAATTTTATTTAAAAAAAAAAACTTGATTATAATTTGTTCAATCTTTTAGAAGTTAAATAATTTAGGTTTCAATATCTTTTAGCAAATTGCAAATCATTTTATAAAATCTATATCATTAAGAACTATATACTAAATAAATTAAAGAGGAAAATGTTAACCCGTAGTTAGTGACATTGGTTAAAATAATTTTTATAAAGAAATAATTAATGTATTATTTTTTCTTGAATTTAATAAAAATAATGTATTAAGTAAAAAAATTATTTTAAATTTTATTATTATAAAATAGATTTTTAGTGGGCTTGGATATGTAATATGTTTGAAGTTAAATATTTTTCTTATGTACATATGTATATATTAAGTTGTCAAGGTTTGATTTTGATAATTGAAATTAAAAGTTCCAACACTCTATTAACAAATCATCGGGTGGTTGCTTTTCAGGTTTACTAAATTTTTAATTTAATCTTAACACTTAATTTTTATCTAATTAACTCACTTAATAAAAGACTTGTTCATCTGTGCATCTATATCGTATTCATATATTTTGTTTCATTATAATTGCGTTTAAAATATTTTATATTTATATAAATTTTCATTCATCAACAATCCATATTATATAGATTTTGTGTCATTTTATATTCAAGTCATGTTTGTATTTTATTTCATGTTTTAGTTATTTTTGTGCGTTGTGTATAATTTTGCCAAGTCTGCTCGAGGAGGATATTACTTAGCAATTTGTGCATCTTTGTCATATTTATATATTTTACGTATCATAATCGTATTTTAGATATATAAACAAATTTTTATAGTTAATAACTCGTATGATATAAAATTTTAGACACTAATGTTTGTGTTTTTTTTTTTTGAGTCGTATCATATTTTTTATTGTATTTTAATTAAAGATGGTAGTGGATTGCATATCTACAGTTTTCTGTAATATTTGAATCTAAATCCGCATAGGTGCCTTAAAATCTAAATTATTCGCAGGATATCTAAATCTGCGATAAGTAGCTAAACTTGAAAGCCAATGTTCTATTTTTTCAATAAGCATAAATTTTTGCATTTATAATCAACAGATAATGGATTAGGATATTGTAAATTTATGCATTTACAATATTTAAATCTATTATCAATAGAAGTAATATGCATTTAGATAGCAGATTTAGATAATGAATATTCGATGGTTCATATTTACATCAATTCCAAATCCGTTACGAGTAGTAATTATACAATCTAAACCCCCATTATCCAAATTTGCAAAGATATATATCTAAATCCATATTACTAGTTATCATCTCTATTTGAACAGCTAAGTCATCTCAAATTCATGACCACTAAGGTTGAGGAAAAAAAAAAAAAAGAAAACCAAAAACTGATTTGAATTATAGTATTTGGTTAGGATTTATTAAATTGGGTTCAGTTCTGGTTTGAATATTAATGATATATATTTTGTTTGGTTCAATTTTCGATTCACAAATAAAAATAATTATGATAATCCGAATCAAATCTAATTCTATTTTTATTTAATTCTTAATTATTTTTAATTTTTATAAAATAAAAATAAATATTTTATATTTAAATTAATATAAAATTTTAAAAATACTATGATAAAATATATTTTAAAAATGTTTAAAAATGATGAGCAAACCAATTCGAACAAACAAAATTCAATTCAATTCATTTTAATTTTATATAATTTTCAATTCAATTTTTAAAAATTAAAAATTTATATATTTATAGTAATTTTTTTTAAATCTTCGAATCATTATCACTTTAATGACCGTAGGAATCCATGGGCAGTAAAAAGCAAGTTCAATTAAATGGTGAAAGACGAGAAAACTTACCATTCAGAAATCCTACGTGGATACAACACCCACGGCTACGTGGATTTGAGCGCATAAGTTATCCTCTGGTAAGTCGTCACGTTTTCTTATATATTTAACCAATTGTGCTATAAGGAATTGATTACACTTTACACCTCTCTCTCGACACGTCTATTTTTAAAAGAAAGTGACAAAATTTTGAAGGCAAATCAGCCATCGACCCTTGCTCTAATTGGGCAAAAGTATTTTTGATCTGGGATTTGAAATCTTCTTGTATTTGTTGGTAAACCGTCTATTTTAATTTAAATTTAAAAAATTTAATTAATTTATTTAAATTTTATTTGATTTAATTAAAAAATTAATAATTTAAAATTTATTAACTCGAATTCGAAATAATTTAAATTTAGAATGATTTAAATTTGAAATGATTGAAATTCAGAATAATTGAACTCAATAAATCCGAATGTTAAACTTGATTGACTTAAATTTAATTAACTCAAGTGTTTAATTAGATTCACTTAAAACTAAAATGATTCAAATCTAGAATATATCGAATCTAATTAACCAGAATATTTAATTCGATTGACACAAAATTGAAATAACTTAAACTCAATATAACCTAAAATATCATAATTGTAATATTTATGCATATAAAATTTTAAATCAATTCAATACTTTTATCATATTTTTCGAAATATATTTAATAATCAAATTTTATATTAAAGAAATACCCATACATTTTTAATTTACACAAAACTTAATGTAATAATTTACTTGAAAAAACATGAAATATGACTATTAGATTAAATGAATATAAATCACATAAAAAGTTATTAAGTTAATAAAACTAACTTAGTTGTATGCCATTATAAGTGAATTCTTCTTCTTAAATGATATATTTATATTTAAATATATATCAAATAAAATATCAAAATTATATATTTAAAAAAATCAAAAATTCGAGTAGTATAAAACTCACTCAACCTAGAGAACAATTTTTTTTTTTTTTAAATAAAGCTAAATATCTTCAGCTCATCATTGGAACACAAATGCTTCTGGTCATATCTTCAATGGGATGATTTTATTTATTTTTATTATTATTATTTTTGTGGATAATTGAGTGTTGACTTTCATTTTGCACCACAGGGGCAGAAAGTTGTTGCTATCAAGGGTTAGCTTCAATTATTGGAGTTATAATGGCTTCGCATTGGAGAAGAGATGCTGGGCTTCTATCACAAGGTTATGAAAATTATTTTGGAGATTAAATTGATGTAAAATTTAATTTTTGATTTAATGAAAGGGATTGGTTGATTTAATAAAATAAAATTTTAAATATTTTATAAATAATTGGGATGATGTTATAAATGATCTTTGAAGTTTATTAAATTTATCAATTGATACCTTTAAAAATACTCAATATGATATCTATACTATCAAATCATTTATTAATGCAGTATTAAATCTTAACATTGTCAAAAAATTGTAAGTGAAGATGTGATATTAACTGATCAGTTGATGATATTTGGTAGAACCCATTTTTTAGAAATTAATATATGAAATTTTGTTTAAAAAGTTATAAAAAAAAAGAAAAAATACTCAAAAAATTAAAAAAAAAATCATTGAAAGTAGATTATAAAAATATAACAAATTTAAATTATATTTTTAAAATATCAGATTTTAAGCAAAATTAAATCATTATTTTAAAAACTAAAAAAATTAAAATATTTAACTAAAATTATTTTTAAAATATAAAAATTTTAAAATTACTTGCTAAAAATTTATAATATCCTAAATTTTTCAAAAAATATTTTTTGAAGTTACAACATTGGGTCAGCCATTGGCTGCCAAACCTATCTGCTAGCTAGCATAAGTAGCCTAAACCAACCAAAAACAAAGGGGGATCAAGAAGAGGGAAGAAAGGGGAGGGAAAAAGAAAAAGAAAAGAATTTTTATTTTATTTTGTTTTATTTTTTTTAAAAAAAATTAGTTTTTATTATTATATATAGCATCATTATATGTTTTCAAGTCTCAAATTTCCATTGGATACAAAAGCCTTGTCACATAATATTTAATAGTGTTATTAACAAGTATTAAATTGAAACTTTAAATACAAAAATAGGAATTTTTAGAGTAGAGCACTAAATTGACAAATTTGGTAAAAGTCATTTGTGACATTATCCCTAAATAATTTTAATGTTAAATAAAATTATATATAGTAATCAATTAATAAAAATATGCATTTGATTTAGTAGTATGATCATAATATAACTCTTTGAAGTTATGAGTTCATATTTCATCACTTGCAAAAAATATTTTTTAAAAAAATTAAAAAGAAAAAATTGATTTTTCCCAATTTTTCTATTTTTTTACTGATTAACTCGAGCTTAAACTAATTAAAATAATTTTTAAATTTTTATATAATACCAAAACGAATAAATTTTTATTTTTCAGTTAAACTGATCCGATCTATTTTTTATCCATGGATCACACATTACTTCTAGCCCTAGGTGAGGTGACTACTTAGAAAGATGGGTAGGGAGAGGGCCACAGGGCTCATGGGTAACAGCCATTTTAGATTAATATTACTTAGAACTATGATGAAAGTTTGATATAAGTATATTTTATATATATTTAATTTTTTAAAAATTTTTATATATTTAGAATATTACGTCTCATGCTTATATTTAAATATATATTAAAAAACATTGGACACAAATTTTTTAAATAAAAAATTCAAATAACATAACTAGAGATAAAATAAAATATTTGTAGCAAAATTGAATTTGATCAATTATTTCAATTTATTTTTCAATGATTGTATTGATTGTTATATTTGATGTTTCACTAGAATTCTTTGGTGATTTTTTTATTCCTCATCGTCAGTCATCGCATGTATTTCTAGTAACCAATATTTGTTGCACATATGTTAGAAGTAAATATTTTTTTATTTATTTTAATAATATATAATTGTATATTTTATAAATATTTAAAATTAATAAATGCATTGGTAGATAAAGTTTGTTCAATGTTTAAATTTATAAATTTATCATTTTTAATTTTGATATAAAATTAAAATTTATGATAGTGAAAAATAATGTAAATTTTAAAATTTTTTATTTTTATCAAATAAATTCATTTATATTTCAAGGTTAATAAAATACGAAAATTTTTTTCCTTTGCTTACGTCTGAGCCATCTTGAAAACTGATTGCATTATTTAAAATAATATTAAAAAATTATTTTTAATTAATATTTATAATTAAATTTAAATATAAATTAAATTTTTATTATTTAAATAATTATTTAAGTCTAACTAGTAGGACGAAAGCACTTATTCAAACCCAGCCCAAGCATCATGACACCGGCGATTTGCTTAGATGACTCAAACCGAGGTTGGTAGCCAGTAGCCCATGAAATAATATCTGGAATGATCGAATTCAAGGGCCTGGCTCAAGGAACCGCCTGCTAACTGCTAAGCCTACCTCTGATGGGATAAATGGGATGCTGTAAAAGAAAAAATAGCCCTGTAGCATGCGGGTTTTAAATAAACATGAATATAATAAATATATAATAATTAAAATATAATAAAAATATATATTTTAAAATTTTATAATATAAATTATTAATATATTAAAATTAAAATAAATATAAAATATTTTAAATACGATTATATCATGATATGGTATATGAATATATAATACAAATAATAATATAACTACTAATACTTAAAAAATAAATCAATACAAAATTATTAAATGTATAAATTAGAAAGAAGATATAAATAATATAAATAATATTATAAACAATTTTATTGCATGCTTTCCATTAGTTATAAAGACAATTTTTTTTCTTTTTAGCATTAAATTAACATTATACGTAAATATTTTAAAATTTTTATTTAGAAAAAGATTATACTAAAATCTCTGAAACTATACACCATTTTACGATTT
>JBBYHK010000023.1:4929291-5015370 GCA_038382065.1 Adansonia grandidieri | reverse complement strand
TATATATATATATAAGAAATATTTAGAATTAGGCACATGAACTCTACTTAGATAACATGCTGTATCCACCTCTTTCACCACTGCCTGTCTCGTAGTGACAAACTGACGAGAAGATTGTCGCAGACATTCTTATACAAAAGTTTATAATTTGGCCAAATTAACCAGAAAATATTGAGATTGTATTCAAGCGCTGATGCGTCTATGGATTGGATCCAATCGTAATTTATTTATTTTATTTATTTTTTTCTTTTTAGGTTTAAATTAAGTCTAATCTAAAATTATTATTTAAAAATTAATAAAAAAATATTTTTATATTAATATTTATATATTTTTATAATTTAAATAATTTTTATTATTAAATAATAATTTAAACTGAATCAACTTAAATTAATAAAAATTATATTTAAAACTCGGCCCGAAGTGATTAGACAAATAGCTTTACCAATGAAAAGGTTTATTCAAGCATCCCGTTGATCTTAGCAAGACTAAAGAAATTTAATCCTTGGTCAAGCGGGTTCAAATTAGTTCTATCAAAGGGACTACTCACTACAAGAAAAAAAAACATCCAGCGACGAAAATGATCATTTTTTCGATAGAAGTTGACTTTTTTCCTTCGGAAAGGTAAAATATTCTTAAGCATTAGCGAGCGCCACATAAAAATCTTTACCACCCTTGAGGGATGCACATTTTTATTAGAAGAGTGTTTCATTTTCAGATATATATTTGATATATATATATATATATATATATAATTTTAATTCACAATACATAAAGATATTTTAAAAATTAATAATAAAATTTGGTTAAATCATGATTAAAATATGACTGAACATATTTGGATATTGTTATAAAAATGATGAAATTTTTTTTTATTCTCTTCGATCAATAATGTGCGATTTTAATAAGTTTTTTAAGATTTAAATTTCTAAATTTCAAGATAATTTAAAAATTAAAAAGCTAATTATATTTTATTATCATTTTTACATTTTTTACATTATTATATTTAGTAAAAATTATATTGATTAAATGATGAAAATTATTTATATCTGGGAATAAGCAGAAGCATTGGAGGTGTTTGTTTGAACATTAGGTTGTGGATCCAAAAAAAAAAATTAAAGACTTTAGTTGACTAAATACATGGGATTTCTTTATTTCTTTACCAGTGTTTGAATCCAATATAAAGTTAGATAATTGGAACCTTGGTGGGAGTACAAAGATCGGGGGTGTAAAGGGGGTGAAATCCCCATTTTTTGCCACCCTTAATTTTTTGAATTAATTTATTTTTTAATTTGAATAATATTTGAATAAATTTTAATATATATTTTATTATTTACTATAAATATAATTTTAATTATTGTTCAACATAAGTATAATTTTATTTATATTTTCTTATTTAATATAAATATATTTTTTAATTATTTATTATATACACACATTTTAATATAATTTCTTTAATGATAAATTTTTATTCTTACTTTATTGCCATCGATGTAATTAAATCTAAATATATATCCCATCATTTATTTTAATATCATTGGTACAATACCCAATCTCATCACTCAAATAATTACTATTTTTAATCTCACTGCTAAATTCAAAATACAGAGGCTGTTTTTCTTCATTGTCCTCTTATCTCGTCCCTTATTTTTTAGTAAATTATGTTTAAGATATTATATATTTTAATATTTTTCAAACTTTAATAATTTATGTTAGATAAATTTTGACATGTTCGTATATTTTATCTTCTTCATGTTATTTTTTGTATATAGTGTTGTGTTTCGTATTATATCATACTTTAGTTATTTTTCTTGTATTATATTCGTATCATGTAATCACATCCAAAATTATCGAATCTATTTGATCCAACCTTTGATGGTTATCTACACGAATGTTTAGCCATAATACTTGTTTAAATGAACATTAAATTTGACTAAAATTGCTTAATGGTTTCGATCTTTTTTATGTGTGTAGAATTTAATTTTTTTTTTATTACAAAGAAGGCTGTAGTCTAAAGATAAGAAATAATTGCAGATGTTAAGATTCAAAATCTAAATCTGGTGATATCAACTAACTATATAAATTAATTGAATTAAGCTCTGATTTAATAATTTTCTCTATTTACTTAAAAATGTATTTCATATAGCAAATATGACAAACTATTCATTAGATGAAAGGCCTGTAATTAGTTATGCAAAATCTTCTTCAAATGAACCAAAAACTTGTATGAATAACTGCATGCCTCCTGCAGGATTTAACTCATTAATGCCAAAGACATTTCCACTTGCAATACTGCCGTATTAATGGCATTGCAAAACTTGACAATTTTATTTAACTCTTTGCCTATATATTTACTCACCAAACCCTCGTATCATCTTAGCTTACTTCTTCTCTTTCTCATTTCAGCAATTTGTGAAAAAAAAAATGAAGATTTTCAGATCCTCTTCTTGCTTTAGCTTCCTTCTGGTACTCCTTATATTCACTTCAGGTTTGTCAAAATGCAGTGAAAACTAAGCAATATTCAAGTTCTGGGTTTTATTCTTTTTGTTGATGATGTTGGTCTCTGATGTTATTTGCAGTCAAAAACATAGTTCCAATGGTGGATGGAGACTGTCAACTAGCTGTAAAAGGTGGTGGCTGTCCTGACGTGAACCAGTGCGTCGAAACATGCCGCCCGTGCTACCGCGGCATCGGGCAGATCACGGCCTTCTGCCGCTCTGCTGGCGGAGGAATTCCTTTCGATGAATGTGTATGTTACTTCTCCCATGGTGCACCTTGTAACCCACCAGCTCCACCCCAGTGTCCTGGTCATCGTGTTCATAATATGACTCTTGTTTAAACCTAAATATCCATAACAATATTAATAAAAAAATTTTTATATTGTTTAATTTCAATCCGTTTATAAGTAGTCTAACCAATTGTTTGTTGAGTTGGAGACTGCTTTTTTGGGTACTGACATCAAACAAATTAATGCTATTAATGAGTATTCAGTTTGTTTGGTAGAAATACTTTGATGAGCACTAATATTTTGAAAAAATGGAAAAAATCATTCACCAGCTGATAGTAGATACGAGTATATATTTAATATAGCATATTTAATTTTTTAAAATTTTATACATATGTCGGATATAATATTTTAAAAAAATAAAAGTTAGAATATTATATATTTATATTAAAATTTCATGTTATTTGAACTTTTTATTTTTATTAAAATATTTATATTTAATATTAATATTTAATATATTTTCAGAAATAAATATGCTGATATAAATTTTTAAAAAAATTTTAAATATATAAAAAATTTAAAAAAATTAAATATATTTATATTAAATAAATATAAATATTTAACCAAAATTTATCAAATTACCCTTATCGATCTCTAACAACCTTTACACTGCTTATCAAATGTATTTACCGTAACGAAGGTATTCAAGAAAAAGCTGCAAAGACTTTAATATCAAACCAATCAAAAGTGAAATTCAAGATTCAAATTGATCTTTGTTAAGCAACTTGGATGTTGGATAATGGCATAAGAGAACTTTTGCAATCAAACACAATGAAGGACCAACTGTGCTTTCATCGTCGTCTTCATATAATTCTGGCCTGCTTTATCAATTTTAGTCTCTCAATTTATTTATTTATATTATAATCATATATTTTATTATATTACATATTTAAATATTTAATATTATATAAATTTTAATAAATTAATAATTTATATTTTATAAATTTTGAGATATTTGCATATTCATTACTATAAAATTTAAAAGAATTAAACATAATTAATAATTATTTTGAAAAGATAAAAAAATTATTTCTAAAAATTTTAAAGATGAAAAATCGTCTTTAACAATCATCATAAAATCATGTATTTAAAAAATTTAAAAATAATATTTATCTCTAATATTATTAAATTAAAAATAATATTTATCTTGAATACTATTAAAATCAAATAAAAATAATATTTTTTTATTATTCACTTATCTTATTTTTATAATATATATTATATTTTAATTATTTTTATATTATATTTATATAATCGTATTTAATGTTACTGAATTTATCATTTAGCAACCAATTGTTAATTTGCAACGCTGCCATAAGCTGATAATTCACCATGTGAAGCTCTCATCATTAATTATTGGTCAGAATTATGTCTGAAAAACTCTGATGAGCAATGGATAGCTAACAAACTTAGCTACCAAAGTAATAATTGATGATGGTCAATTCAAATAATGTTCCTTCAAGTAGCTCCCAAAAATCATTGTTTCACCAGTACGTTTTGGCTAATAACTAGATCAACCAAAACTCTTGTTTATTGTTTCGCATTTTTTATGATGAAAAATGAAAAACTAAGCTTGTTGTGATTAACTGGTTAACATTATTATTACTTCTGCAACATGCAGACAAAGCCATGACACCAAGGATTAATGCAGACTACGACCTAGCCACGAGGGGCATACGTAGAGGCCTCCATAAGTTTAGTTGGGTCTCAAAAAAATTTTGAATTTTTTATTTTTTCTCGGTTCAGATTAATCCGTTCAAATTATTTATATTTATTATTTATAATTAATAAAAAATTTTAAAAATTAATTTAATATTAATATTTATATATTTTATAATAAGTTTAAATAAAATTTTTAATTATTAAATTTAAATTTAGATCAATCTAAATTGATAAAAAATTTATCCAAAACCTAATTCAAAAGTATAATTTGTTGGATTGAATAAATAACTTGATTCGTAGACATATCCAGGCATATGCATGACGTAGCCTTTTTCTGTGGAAAGCTTGTCCCTTTTTCATGGCAAAAGAATTTATTTGTGATTCATGCCATTAATTTGAGTGGTCACATGGTTATATCTATAAATTTTTTTTTAAATCTTTTCAAAATTTGGTAAAATTATTCTATTTTCACCTTGCCATTTGAAATAAACTTCCAATTAATTACATGAAATGCTTTGAATTACCATGCCTTTGAACCTTTTTTTTTTTTTTTGAAGTTGGGAAATTGATGATTACTATTTCTTTGTTTTTTTTTTTTTTCTCCTTCTCCAATGTAAACACAAATATATTATAAATATTTACTTTAATTCCTTTTAGAAATCAAGAGGACGATAAGGAGGATCTGAAGGAAGAAATTAACTTGGTTGATAGGGAGGTTATTACATGTAATACAAGATATGTTTATATATCAAATACTTCCGCCATTATTGGTTCTAGCTGCTCTCTAGTAAGGGAGGCTGCCTCGCATCAACGCCAACCTGCCACCTTTGCTCAACCAATGACGGAATGAAGTTTTTCTGTCACAAATACAAATACATTTAAAGATCAGTAATAGCCAAAAGCAAATATATATATTTGTCATCATGTTCAAATTTAAATATTCTTTGACTTACGTCTATAAAAATTGTCCATGGGTCAAGCAAGATCGTGACTCCAAAAAATTTAGTCTATTAAGTCCGTCCATTTAAATCGAAACTACTATTCATTTTATTAAAAATTATTTTTACATTAATATTTATATATTTTATAATTAAATTTAAATAAAAATAAATTATTTTAATATAAAAATACTATTCTGAGTTGACCCAAAATAAGAAAATACAAATCTAAACTCAAACTTAATCAAACCAAGTCAAGCGGACTACTCGACCGATGGACAAATTTAATTTCTATGATATTCATAGAATAAAGTTTGGTTTCAATTTTTTTCTACTATTTTTAATACATTTGATGGCACCAAATAAAGATTTGATTATCATAATTCATAAATGGATTGTGTACATGCCTGTAAATTGATAATAATAAGTGGATTGAAAAATAATAAATAGAAAAAAATAACAAAAGGGAACACAATTTGAGAAATTTGTGGTATAGATAGAAAAAAAGTAAAAGAGATTTAAATTACTTGCAACATCCTTGTTGAAGCAATCGGTGTCACACTTCATCTCGCAAAAGGTACTGCTGTTTCCACCAGTTTGACATTCCTGTTTGCAGTTCTTGAAGCATGACGAAAATTCATCACCGGCAACTGCAGTAGGTAGCTGAACGGTTGCAAGAAGAACAAGGCACATGACGAAAAACGCAGCTACTTTGTTTGCCATTATTAATACTCCTCAAACTATTCCTGCCTTCTTTTATTATTATTATTATTATTATTAACTCCCTTACACCCTTTCGGCTTGGAAAATTACCTGTATACTTATAAGGCTTTGGCATGGCTAAATGAGTGACGAACCATTAAAATAGGAGAATTTTCTGGTCAAATAACCTTCTTCTATTTTAATGGACAAAAAATGCGTTGGGTTAGTTGTTTAAAAGATAAGCTAGGTCTTGAAATTAAAAAGCCCAAAATAGTAAAAGAAATGGAAAAGAAAAACAAGAAAGTAAAAACTACAGGCTCTGTTTGGTTTGGAAAAATATTTTTTGTTTTTGTTTTTATTTTTAATATAAAATTTTTATTTTTTACTTTTTTTTTTATTTTTAATTTTGAAAACGTATTTGGTTTAAGAAAATGAAAATCAGTTTTTGAAAATAAAAAATAGTAAAAATTGTTTAGTAACTACATATATTTTTAAATTTTAAAAAGACCGAAGGTTTATATTTATGAATTTAACTAACAAAAATAGTCAATATTTCATAATTTAAGCTTCTTTCATTTAATTCTTTATGATAATTTTATTTGTTTACTATATATTTTACATTAAAAATTAATTAATAATAACAATAATAATAATAATAATTATTATTATTGTTGTTGTTATTATTATTATTACTTGTAAATGTAATTTTATAAAAACATTATATTATTGAGACTTCTAAATTGAAACGAGTTTAAATATAAATTTTACATTATAATTGTAGAAAAATTTTAAATAATTTTCATATAATATTTTAAATGCAATATTATTTTTAATATTTTATGAAATTTTAAAAAAGTTGATTCTCGCTTGAATATTCTAAAATGACCCAACAAAACTATATTTACTTTTATAAATATTGGTTACAAAAATTGACATAGATAATTTACGGCCCATTCAAGAAATAAAAAAAATTATTCTTGCATATCTAGTAGCTCATACCTGGGTGTTGTTTATGTACAATTAAAAATTTTAAAATCCATTGTCTTCAATTTTTCCATTTTTCCTAAGAGTTTTCAATAAAAAATAATGGAAAATAACTTTTTTCCTCTAATTTTGATCTGTTTTCATTTTTTTAAAAAGTATTTTTTATTTTTTCAACTAAACAAGTTTTTTGAAGTATTTATTATTCTTTACGAAAATGAAAACAGAAAACAATTATATTTTCTTAAACCCAATGCACACTTATTTTTTTCTTTCCTTTTATTGCAATTAATAGATTTGAAAATTCATGTATACGTGTATGTTGTGTGAATTTTTTATGTCAACCATATAAATATAAACACGGTAAATTATTAAGTATGTTAAAATCTTGAAATATGATATATATATATTAAAATATCATGTTAATTATGTTTAAACGTGATATGTCATATCTAATATAATATTTTTATATTTATTAAATTTATTATATTTTTATATCGTTTATAAAATTGACTTACATAATAATTAAAATTACTTAAAGAGCATACGCTTTAATATTCATTAGGGTGCAGTTACCTTATGTACTTGCTTGTTATCATCCCATGAGAGATCTCTCTACATGCACTCAATCCTATGGATTACCTATGCCGGGGGTTTAAACAAAAAGAGATAATAGGAAGGACTAGACAAAAGTGATTTTAATAAAGTGACCCTTTCTCTACCAAAGAGATACCTCTTTTTCTCGTGGCCCAACCTGGTCTCGATTTTTACTTAAAACTGGCTCCCACACCGAAATCCTTTTAGCGTCCGCACCTAAGGCAACCCTAAATAATTTATCGAGAATTCCTCAACTTTGCAAGCTAACGTATTACCCCATTGATAAACATAAACCTTAACCATATTCACCCCCATAATATAACTCTTCACGAAATTTATCTTCAAACCCGACGTCAGTTCAAAGCACCTAAGCATTCGTTTTATTTTCCTTGGTGAACTTACCAATTAAAAAAATAATAGTATCATCAGTAAATTATAAATGAGTTACTTCAAACCTTTACTCCCTACAATCGGTCTTCTAAACAAATTAAGTTCATTAAAATTGCTCAACAGAATATTCAAGCTTTCAACTACGATATTGAAAAGGAAAGAGAAAAGAGGTCATCCCCACTAAAAGCCTTTTGTCATGTCAAACTGAATGGTCGGTGACCCATTCATAAGAATAGATAAAGGTACACATAAAATGTGGTCTTATATCCATTGTCGCAACATGTTTGGGATGCAATCCCAAGCATATCATACTTGAAAATTAATTTTCGAGGTTCCATCGTTCATCATGAAATGGTCATGCAAAGGAGTTGTCACCAGTCCTTTTCGAGCTAGGTAAAATTGGTTATCATTGAAATTTATCTTTTAATGGTTTTGAAACCGCAAAGGTAAATCTCAAAGTTTGCTTGTAAATGAGAAAATGTGCAAGTTCTGTAGTCGATCACGTGTAGCAAAGGATGAGCGTTCCACAATGCTCGTACAACTTAATACCTATTAATCAAGTATTATCCTATTTTTTTACTATAATTGATTTTAATTGGTATTTAAAAGAATAATTTTGTGCTCTAAACTTATTTATTTTTCTTTTTGTAATGAATCAAATTTTGCTATTTGAGAAAAGACAAAAAAATTCACACTTCACCGGTAAACCTAGTGAAACACAAAAATTTTATTCTTTATATCTTTTGATTATTTCAAAGAGAGTATTCTGTTATTAATGATAACTGATGAGATTCCTCCTATGAAACCTAAAAGAAACCTATGGATTATCTCAAATCATGGATATTACCTTGATTATTAATCAAAAAGCGCATGTTACTTTATGAATATCTTTACAAACATAATTTTGGCTTAAAAGTATTAAAACAAACATGAAAACTCGGTTTCGACATGAAAGTGTAAAACTAATCTTAAAAACTCAATTTTGATATAAAAAAAAAATACTAAAATGATCCTAAAA
Organism: Adansonia grandidieri; assembly: GCA_038382065.1. Classification (NCBI taxonomy): domain Eukaryota; kingdom Viridiplantae; phylum Streptophyta; class Magnoliopsida; order Malvales; family Malvaceae; genus Adansonia; species Adansonia grandidieri. The sequence goes on along the minus strand of JBBYHK010000023.1, from coordinate 5,006,300 downwards.
GCTTGATTTTGATGAGACAGTTCTAATATGGCCATAAAAACTTGATTTTGACATATAAATACAAAAATAACTCTAAAGGTTCAGTTTATTTTTATGTCATTCAAAGTTCAATTTTTTTTTATTTTCTTTTACAAATAATTATTTGTTTCCTTCTAAAAAAACTTAGCCACTTTTTTAGAAAGCTAATTACTTAAAAAAACTACCCCATTTGTTTACATTAAATTATTTTAAAACACAACTTACTTCTTTCATAATATTTTTGTGATTACATATTGAAGGTGTAAAATTCTAGTAGTTACTAGACTATGATTACTCACTCTATTACTGTTCTGAAAATTTTAAAAAAAAAGTTATAAAAGGGAAAAGAAAATGTGGCAGTTTTTTTTTTAAGTTAGTTTTCTTTAATTTTTCAAAAAAATTGAATGACATTATATGCCCTTAATTTTACATATATTATTTTTTATTTTTATCTATTCATTGATTGAGTTAGTGTCATTTATCTTTAAACACCAACTCAATGAAAATTTCATATATATAATATAGACTGTAGATTACTAGACATCGGCACAGCTACAATATGGATTAGAATTTGTCACATCCCCTTTTGCGGGTGAAATTTTTTTTATTTCTTAAAAAAATTATTATACATATTAAAAGAAATAATAAGTTAAAAGGAAGTGAGAGATTCTTAATGAGTGGTTGTTTTGTTTAAATTAAAAAATAAAAAATGGCAACTAATTTTTAGTGACATTCATTTTCTTAAAAATGAAAAGACTTAAATATATGTAATTTTATTTTATTCTTATAATTCTATTCTAGTTTTTATGTAATTTTTTTAACTAAATTTGGTATCATTTAATTCGTAACACTAATTTAGTTAAAGAAATTATAATTTTTATAGAGGAAAACAAAAAAATAGATTTAAAAATAATAAAAAAATTATGTGGTGAGTGGGTATTTTTTGTAAAGAAGTTTTGTGATAAATCGGTAGTTTTTATTGTAAATACATGTGGAACAAAAAATATATATTTTGTAAATAAAAAGGCATATGTGACCTATTTTATATTTTTATTTTATCTTATTTTTGGTATCTTTGAGATTTTTTATTAAGTTGATATTATTTAATCTTTAATATCAAACTCATTTTAAATTTTAATAATAATATAAAAGATTTGTATTTAATGCATTGACACTTAAAACTTTTTAATTTCATAAGGTCCTAGTGTTATTTTTAATTAGCTTTTGTCATTATTTTACTATACCTTAAGGGGCATGTCATATGTGTCACCTTGCCACGTGGAGTCCTAAAACTCCACTGGTAATGAATGGAATGATTTCTTATGATATAAGAGTTTATCTTTCATATGTTGGTAATGACAGCTTTAACTCTAAAATTGGATTAAGAAGCTGTCACGTATATTATTGTATATCAATAAGGCCAAAGGTTTGAGCTAATATAAAAGAAACATCCAAAGATTTGGATATAAGGTTCTGTCAAGCCCATAACAAAGTGCAATGGGCGTTACATTCTTAGAAACGGGTCTTGGTTTCTCTATAGCTAATAATCCCTAACGTTCTCCAATGACCCAATAGTACTCAAATTTTCCCTTGAATTTCACATTTTCCGCTCTACAATTATCATCGATAACTTTGATATGATATGATTATAAGATATTAATAAAAAAATAAATTAAAATAAATATAAAAAATAATATAAATTAATAAATTTATTAAAATTTATAAAACATAAATAATTAATACATCAAATTATATATAAATATATAATATTTTAAATATTATTATAATAAGTGAAAATACATAAACACGATAAAAATGCATGCCAAGTACAGCTTCTTTCTCAAGAAAAACTTTCTAGTAGAGATAGAATAAAAATGGAGAAAAACTCAAAAACATTGAAAATCAAACCAAAAACAAATCGAAGTAAAAAATGGAATGTGTGTTCTCTATTAAGGGAAGCTGCCATGCATCCACACCAGCCGGGCTGACTTTGCTCAACCAACAACATTCTTAAGCTTTTCTGCCACAAATATAAATACATTCAAAGATTAGTAATAGCTATAAGCAGATGTCACCAATGTTCAACATTTAATTATCTTTCAATTATGTCTCTTCGATACTCATAGAATAAAATTTGGGTTCGATTTTTTTCTTTTTTTTTTTTTTTTTTACATTTTTATCTTACTGTTTAGAGATTTGATTATCATAATTCATGAATGGATTTTGTACCGACGAATGTTGATAATAAGTGGATTGAAAAATAATAATAAAAAAAAGTAAGACAGTAGAACTTAATTCGATAAATTTATGTTATAAATATAAAAAGTAAATGAAATTTAAATTACTTGCAACATCTTTATTGAAGCAATCGGTGTCACACTTCATCTCGCAGAAGGTACCGCTGTTTCCATCATTTTGGCATTCCTGTTTGCAGTTCTTGAAGCATGAGGAAAATTCATCCTCTGCAACGGCAGTAGGCAGCTGAACGGCAGCAAAAAGAACAAGGCACATGACGAAAAATGCTGCTACTTTGTTTGCCATTATTATTACTCCTCAAATCGTTACTACTACTTTTTTTTTCTTCTTTGTGTATTGTATTGTTTGATCTCCCTTACATCCCTTTTGCTGGGATAATCACGAAATATTTATAAAGCTTTGGCATAGCTAAACGAGTGATGAACCATTAAAACAGGAGAATTTTTTGGTCAAATTCGCTTCTTGTATTTTAATGGACAAAAATTGAGTTGGGTTAGTTATTTAAAGAATAAACTAGATCTTGTAATTTAAAAGTCCAAAATAGAAAAAGAATGGGTTACAATACAAGTCAGTTCATCCCTTTTCGCAATTTCATACCTAAAAAAAAAAAAAAATTACAATTATATATTTAAACTTTATTTTTGCTATCTACATTAGTTTATGTTTAATGTTTGATGACATATCATTTTTTTTACCAATAAAAATATGATATATGACAACTTGTAAATGTTAGTATGCCACATCAACACTTTTGAAAATTCTTATTTTTAATTTACCTTTTTGAGTTAATTTTTTAAAAAAATAAAAATGAAAAATTTTGTTTCATATAAAAAACTGTAACCTTTTCCTTTTGGGATACGTAAACAACCATAACTAAAGATGTTCGTGGGTCAAGCTAGGTTCAGACCAAGTTTAAGCATGATATCAACATTATTTATGCTTATCTAAGCCTAGCTTACCCGAAATATGGGCTTTACAATCTATGCAAGCCTGTCTATATTTGTAATTGGGTAGCCCAAGCTCATTTAGGCCTATTTACATTTTTTTTTATTTTTTTAAATATGTTTTTTTAAAAAATCATTTTTAATAATTTAATAATTTAGTTTTACTAAGCTTTAAAATATGAAAAATATTTTTTAATATTTACACTATAATATTATAATATTCATTCTTTATATGCGTTAGCTCAAATAAAAATAAAACAAAGAGAGGGTAAATTGGTTCTATGAAAATTATTAGCAATTTATAAATTTAATAAATGAACTTGAATAATATTTAAATGAGAAATGAAATAAAAAGGGAAAACGAGGGATAGAAGATCAAACACAATCTATATAAAGGGATGGTCTTTTAACTTAGTACCTATATCCTCTTTTCTTGACACTTCCTTGCTAAATTGATTCCCAAAATTCAATAGTAAAATTTACCTTTGAGGTTAAAGTATAATCTTATAATTCCTATCTTTCAAACTTAAGATAGAGACTTTTATCTACTTAGATATTCTATCCAAATATTTTAAGTGTGTTTCTCAAATTCACACAACTCTTTATGATATAAGAAAATGTTTGCAAACTGAATCTTCTAGTGGGTAAATGATTGTAAAAGTTAAGTTCAGCAAATGAAAAGATACAATTGAATAAACGGATAGAAAGTGTATAAGATTTTAGAACAATTGAGAGCTTGAATTAGGATGAAGATTTGTAGCTTTCTCTTTTGATTTCTTGATAAATATTGAGTATCTCTAGTGTCTTGAAGTGTTATGAATCTCAATTTATAGTTTGGATATGAACTATTACCACTTGGCATTGCTTGGAATGGAAAAGAGCTATTGAATGCTTGAAAACTGTGTTGTACAATCCATTCCCCTGTTGAAGCATTGATATTTGGCTTTAAAATCTTTAAAATTTTTTATCATCTGAGGGTCAAGTATTAATACTTCAGGGAGAAGTATCGATACTTTGGTGATAAAGTATCAATACATTAAGCTCAAGTATCTATATTATATTACCTTGGAAAGTTTATTTAAGTTCTATGAATTAAGTATTGATACTGATATTGATACTTGCCTTAATAAGTATCAATGCCAGTATTAATATTTCCTTTGTGTTTTTTCAAAAATTGTTTTAAGACATTTTTAAAAAGTTTAACTTCTTCACAATATTTTAAACATAGCCGTGCATTTAGAAACATATAATTTTTAGAAAACTTATGAGTTAAAGATATTTTAATAATTTTAAAATATTATCAAAAATAATTTAAGGTAAAATTTTTTAAATTTAAGCTAATTAATTTTAAAAGTTTATCATAATCAATTCAAAGCTAATAGCATGATATAAATTATATAATATAAATATAAGAATAATATAATCATATAATTGAAAAACGAATCGTGCTCGACCATTTTGTACTTGTTTTGCTCTTCTTTTTGCGACGATGGCAAGTGTTGCACCTCTTTCTTCATATTTCTCATTCTAAAAAATAAAAAAAAAAAATTAAAATCTGAAATAAATTTTAAGAAATATCTTTAAAAACATTTCGCCTTTTTATCATTATTTTAGTATGTAATTTATTTAGATTTAAGAGTCATTATATATACTATTTTGTGAAGTTACTGAATTTTATATTACAAGTTAAGTGATACTAATTTAATAATTAAGAATAAAAAAATAAAAAAAATAATCATGTCTTTCATATTTTATACCTTTTTAAAAAGTGACTCATTTATTTTTTTATATTAAACTATTTTAAAACGTAACTTATTTTTTTCTCAAAATACTTTTACACTCACATATTGAGTGTGTAAAATTCTAGTAGTTACTAGGACATTACCACCAATACATTAATGTGTTGAAAAAAATTGTTTTAAAGGGAAAAGAAAATTATTTTAAAGAAGATGTAATAGCTTTTCAGAGAATATAGGTAGTTTTTCTTTAAATGTATTTTTATTTTTTAAACAATTAAATAACATTATATATGCATAATTTGACATGTACTAGTTTTTTATTTATTTACTGATTGAATCAGTGTCACTTGATTTTTAATACTAATTCAATCAAAATTATTTATATTGTACAGACTATAGATTACTAGATATTGGCACACCTACAATATTGGATAAAAAAAAAAAAGAAAATTAGATATAAAAATAATAAAAAATTATGTGATGAGTGGGTAAGTTTTTAAAGTTATGTGATAAGTAGGTGGTTTTTATTCTAAAAATACGTAGAACAAAATACTATTTTATAAATAAAAGATTGTATTCTATTTTATATTTTAATTATTATTTTATTTTTATTTTTTGAGAATTTTATTTTTGAGTTGTTGTTATTTAACTTTTGACATCAAATTTAATTTAAAATCATATACTTATAACTACATAAAAAATAAAATAAGGTACACACTAACTGTATGTATCCTTGTTGACATGTATATCTACATGTATGACCTATTTATATGAAAAGTGGATAAAAACTTTTTTGATAGATGTATTCTTTTTTACTGATTTTTTTACTCAATTCAAGGCTTCGTCGTAAGTTAACTTTTGATTTCTTATTTCAACTCAATTTCTTGAGTAATAGCTAGCTCTAATGCTCCAAAGTTTTCAGCTTAGTTTACTAATATTTCCTTTTCCAAAGCTTTCCACCCACCTGTAATGGCGTTTCTCGGTTTGTGCTCTTTTATTCTGCATGCTAGTTATGTAACCATGCATCCTCCACATAGTTATCCTTTCCCTTTTTTTCCTTTTTTTTTTCTTTTAGGCAGTGATTATGCTTCTCTGCTTCTCTCCATTCGTTTTATTTACTTTTTACTTTAACTCAAAGCAATGGATGTTGTCAAAACATCTTACATCACAACATTAATAAAACAAGATCATTTGATTATTTACTAACAATAACTTTATGAGAATTGCTTCTGATTTTTGTGTGCTTAACAATACTATTTTAATTAACTTTGAATATTTTAATTCTTTGTCAAATATTTTTAAATATGTTCTTATTTTTATCAAATTTCTTTAATTAACAAAAATATTATGATTTAATATCTTTATTATATATATAATTAACAATTTTTTCTTTAATTTGTATGATTATATATATCTTCAATAGTCAAATGCTGACCATTAAATTATTTCATATATTCGTACAAATAAATACACTAATCCGTACATCGCATAGCTCACAAACTATTTTTAATAATACTATAAAGACTTTATTTTAGATACATTGGCATTGAAAACTTTTTAAGTCAATAGAAAGGTCAAAAGTTATCACATTTAATTATTATTTTTTATTATACTTTAAGGTACGTGTTATCGAACTAATATTACTTGAGAAGTGAATAAAATAATTTCTCATTTATACAAAAGTTCGTCTTTATTATGCTTGTAATGAAAACTTTAGCTATACAAACGGGTTAAGGAATGCAGCATATGCTATTTCATAATAATAAGACCAAAGAACTGCACAATTAGACCTAAGTATAAAAGAAAAACCCAAAGATTTGGATATAAGGCTGTATCGGGCCTATAACAACATGCAATGGGCCTTGTTGGGTCAGTCGTACTGTTACAAACAGATCTTGGTGGCCCTACGGCTAACAATCCCAAATGTTTTAGGAAAGTTTACAGAAAAAGCAGTTCTTTGCTTTCTATTATATTAATATTTTTATTTTTTTTATTTTATTAAGTCACCGGATTATTCTAGTAAGTTGTGTTTTATGTGATTTTCCTATGTTACAACTTCCATACTAATTCGGTCGATCCAGAATGGATCGGTTAAACATTCCACTAGGGAGCCTGGTCTTGACTCTTCTGTGTGGTATTCAGTTTCCCTCAAATTTCCCATTTTTCCGCTACAACTATAACCGGTAACTTTGATATACTATAATTACATGACATTAATAGAACGATAAATTAAAATAAATATAAAAAATAATATGATTAAAAATATAAATACAGTATAAATTCATAAATATATCAATAAAATATAAATTTTTAATATATTAAAATTTATATAAATATATAATATTTTAAATATAATTATTACACGTAAAATACATAAACAAGCAAAAATGCACGCTAGATCAAAGTAGGATAGCTTCTTTCTTAAGACAGCTTTTTATTGGATATATATATATATATATATATATATATGAAAAAAAAAAAAGAAGAAGAAAAAAATCAATGGAACGTGTGCTCTGTCTTAAAAGGAGGCCACCATGCGTCCCCAGCAACCATGTCGACTTTGCTCAACCAACGACACTCTGAAGTTTTTCTGCCATAAATATGCATTCTTAGATTAGTATAGTAATAGCTATAGGCAAATGTCGTAAATGTTCAACATTGAATTATCTTTGGATTATTTTCTCCACGAAATTCATAGAATAAAATATGGGATCAACTTTTTTTTCCATTTGTTTCTAATTAATATATTTTTATTTTATTATTTAGAGATTTTATGATGATAATAAATGAATTGAAAAAAATAAAATAATTCGGAAAATTTATGTTATAAATATAAAACCTAAATGAAATTTAAATTACTTGCAACATCCTTGTTGAAGCAATCGGTGTCACACTTCATCTCGCAAAAGGTACTGCTGTTTCCACCAGTTTGACATTCCTGTTTGCAGTTCTTGAAGCATGACGAAAATTCATCCTCGGCAGCGGCAGTTGGCAGCTGAACGGCAGCGAGAAGAACAAGGCACATGACCAGCAATGCAGCTACTTTGTTTGCCATTGGAAACACTTCTCAAATCGTTCTCACGTTTTTTTTTTTATTATTATTTTTATCTCCCTTACACCTATTTGGGTGGAAAATTTGCCTTTATATTTATAAGGCTTTCGCATGGCTAAACGAGTGATGAACCATTAAAATAGGAGAGTTTTTTGGTCAAATAACCTTCTATTTTAATGAAAAAATGCGTTGGGTTAGTTGTTAAAAAGATCAGTTAGGCCTTATAATTTAGAAGCCCAAAATAGAAAAAGAAATGAAAAATAAAAGACCTTATATTCCCTTTTTTTTTTTCTTTTTTTGTACTGTAATTAGTGGATTCTTTTTCTTTTTTTTTTTTTTTTACTGTAATTGGCCCAAAATAGATTGTTAAGATTCCGTTTCTAATGTGATATTATTTAAAATGAATATCATCGTTAAAATTTTATAAGAGATAATTTTAAAAAATTATTATTAAAAATAAATTTTTAATCAATACTATTTTAATTTTTTAAAGATAATTAATGATTATTCTCAATTTATTTAAATTTTTTAATATAATTCAACCACATATTTTTAGAGCATAGATACCCAAGGCTTTATTATAGTTACATAACTAGCATATTTTAAAAATGAAATTTTAAAATAATTATGTTTTAATTTATTTTACTTTTTAAGATTTATAATTTGATCAAGCATATTAATTAATTTTTGTTAAAGCTTTAAACTTTTAAAAAATTATTAATTTCTTAAATTTTCTTACTCTAATAAAATAAAATTTTATTAATCATAAACAAAATTATAAATATAGATATAAAATATATTGGAATTCATCCAGGTGGAACTAATTACCACTTTTAATATTTAGATCTTACCTGATTCAATAAAATATGCATTTATAATTTGCATAATCTGATTGATTTGACTCAAATCATGCATGTATTTATATATATATATATATATATGTAAAAATATATAATTCAATTAACTTAAAATTAATTAATAATTTTGTATGTATAAGAATAAGAATCAGATAAAACAAAACTACTCCATTTATCCAAAAAAAAAGAGTAAAGTAGAAAAAACTATGTTGTTTGGGGTAATAACACTTAATCCTATATATGGTTTAAAAATTATTATTTTTATTTTGCTCATTTTTATTTTATTTTTTGTATGCGATTGAAAACGAAGGTAAAATAAAGATTTTACGTAATTTTTTAATAGCATTAGATTAATTATTAATGGAATAAAAGCATACAAAAGATAAACACTGATTTTTAAAACATAAAAAACTAAGTGTTATTATTTTAAATCACATGAGTTTTTAGTAATTTACCGAAAAAAAAACTACTCCATCATTACACAAAACTCATATTTCATTTGTCGTTTTATTATGGGTAACTCGAGGCAAATATTATTATTATTATTATTAAAGTATTTATTTTTAATTAAAAAATTAAAATCTTAATTTAAAATTATTTTAATTATATAAATTTTAATATTTATGTTTTGAATATTATTAAACATACATTTTATATTTAAAAATATAATATTATTTTTAATAATAAATTATTAATGTTATTTAATAAAATAATATTATTATTTTAATAATAAATTGTAACACTATCAATATTTTAAATTTAAAATAGTATTTTAATATTTCATCAAAAAATATTTTTATATGATTATTTTAATAATAAATTTATATAAATTATAATTTATAAGTATTTCATAATAATTTTTTTAATATAAAAATTTTTAATATTTTAAATATTAATAGAAATGACATTTTTATAATTATTATATTTTAAATATATTAAAAATTTTATATAATTAAAATTTTAATAATAAATAGTATTATTTTAAGTATTTAATTTTAATATAATTATAATATTATGATTATAAATATTAAAAATTTATGGTTTAATGACAAATAATTATTAATATTTTAATATTTATATCATTATTACTATTTAAAAATTAAAAAATAATATTAATTATTATAATATTTTAAAATATTTATACAATTAATTTTTAATAAAAATAGTATTATTTTAAGTATTTGTATAATATTTTAGTATTAAATATTATGATAAAATATTACTATTTGAAATATTAATATTTTAAACATAAATAGTTTTTAATATTTTAATAATTAATAATTTAATATTTATGTCAATATTTTTATTTGAAAAAAATAGATTTTTTAAAAAAACCCAAAACATAAAACATTTTTTTTATTGTGTTATTATGTCATCCAAACATAAAAAAATCTCTATTTTTTGAAAAATCTTCACATTTTCTAAAAAACAAATTTTAAAAGCTAATTTTAGGGAAATAAACGAACCTTAAAAAAAATAAGTTGACATTAAAAAAAATAAAAATATTTTTTTAAGTGAGTAGTTGTTTTTAGTTAGTAGTTTTTTTTTTTTAAACCAGAATGACCCAAATACACCTAATTTATTTTATTCTTATAATTAGAGTTTAGTTCTTATGTAATTTTCTTGATTGAATTGATATTACTTGATTCGTTATATAAATAATTTTTTAAAAATAGTTGGCAGTTTTCTAAAGAAATGAATAAATTCTTATAACATAAAGTATATAAAGATTGAAAGACATAAAATATTCTTATTGTATTAATTTTTTAACTTATAATTTATTGGTTTTTTATTTTCATTGATTATGTTAATGTAACTTAATTTATGATATCAAACTCATTCAAGTATTTTATTATTAATATAGATACAAAAATTTATCAAACCCATTAAAGTGGGTGAAAAAATTTAAATTTTTTTGAAAAATTATTATATTTTAAAATAAAAAAAATTAATGAGTACTTATTTAGAAAAAAAAACCCAAATACACTAATTGATTTTGTTATTATAATTTCCCTTTAGTTTTTATATAATTTTTTATTAAATTAATGTTACTTGATTCGTGATATAAATAGTATGATATAAATAAGTAAGTAGTTTTTAAGAGGATGAATAATTTTAAAATATATATTATATGAAAATTGAAAGATATAACTACCCTTATTATATTAATATTTGACTTATAATTTATTAGCTTTTTGTATTTTTCTTGACTAAATTAGTGTCATAACTCATGACACCAAACTAAGTCAAGTTTTTTTTTATTAACTAGAATTTATCATACCCATTTTCGTAGGTGAAAAATGTTTTTTAATTATTATATTTTGAAAAAAAAATAATTTAAAACTAAATAATAGATTTAATGCGTGGTTTTTTTAACAAGGATTTTTTTTTTGAATTAAAAGATTTAAATACCCCTAATTTTTATTTAGTTTGTAGGTAGTTTTTTTGACTGTTGAAGTTATTTGACTCATGATTAAAAGTATTTATGGGTCAAACTACTTGTCTAAGCTTGAAGGCCACGTCCTATATTTTGGAGGGTTCGAACAAAAAATATTAGGCTAAAAAATAAGTTTTGGTAAAAAAAAAAAAATCAGGCCGTTTATAAAATTGACCGAGACATAGTTCCAAATTTCAAGGCCAAGCTTGACTTGGCCTGACCTGTTTTCCAATTGTATAATTTTTATTACTATTATGTATATATATTGTATAGTTTTTATCGTATAAAAAATAAATATATAATATTATATTGTAAACAATAAAAATATGTTAACTTGTCTATGTTTTAAAACATAAAAAATGAAAAATATAAAATTATTAATGATTAAATTTAAAAAAATAGAAAAAAATATATATGGGCAAACCTAAATGGATCTAAATTATTTATTTACAAAAATAAGTAGAGTTGGGCAAAATTTGAGGTTTCTATTTTGTGCTAGGCTTGGACAATGATAGATTATATTGAAACTTAAAAAAAAAAAAAGAAACTTATTAAAGATTAAAAATATAATATGGGTGAATCTAAATGAATTTAGACTATTTATTTATAAATATAGATAAACTTAAACAGAATTTAAATCTCATATTTTGAGTTCAGCTTAGACAAATATACATTTTGTTGATATTATAATGGCAATGGAGCGGGGATTGCCTTATCCACGTGTCCAACATCTACATCAGTTGTATTTAGAACCGGTGTACGATGCTTCCCTCCATTATTACTAATTATTTATAATTTAATATCATAAAAAATATATTATAATTTATTTAAAAAATAGTTTTAGTATATATAATTTTTTAAAATAAATATAATATGCATATATATAGTGTATATATATATAATATTCAAATATTAGGATTTAATATATCTAATATATATTAAAAATATATAAAAATATGTAAAATATCTAAAAAGGTAAAATAAGAACTTAAAGAAGTGGGCGAGTGAGGCAAATAATTACTAAAACTATCCCATTCCATCCCACCTTCACTTAAAAAAAAAACTTTTTATTTAAAGCTGATAGATTTAAAATCCGTAGAACAAATTAAATATTACCATCCTTAATGATACTATACACCTTTACTCACAGCACCAATTCATTTAAAAAAAATTCTAAGATAATGTAAATACACGGACATTCCTAATCACAACAGCTTCTTTCCCAAGACAGCTTTCCATTAGATACATAAAATAGGTGGAAATCAGAAAGGGAAGAAAAACTCAAACGCACTCAAAAATCAAACCAAAAAACAGATCGAAGTATAAAAATGGAATGTGTGTTCGGTCTAGTAGGCAACGGCTTCGCCGTAGTAGCGGCGGACACGTCGGCGGTTCACAGCATCCTGGTCCACAAATCCAACGAAGACAAGATCATGCTCCTTGATTCTCACAAACTCATCGCCGCTAGCGGTGAATCCGGCGATAGGTTTCCCCCCGATTTTTTCTTTTTTTTACTCCGTATAAAATCTACCTGTTTGTTTCCCGTATTTTTCATCCTAAGATATGTTAATTTTTCCCCCACTACAGAGTTCAATTCACAGAGTATATACAGAAAAACGTGGCTTTATATCAGTTTCGAAACGGTATTCCTTTGACAACTGCTGCCGCCGCTAACTTCACTCGGGGTGAGCTTGCAACTGCCTTAAGGAAGGTATAAATTTTACCATTTTTTTTTAAACGTTTTCAATTAAGGGTTCTGGGTTTTAATTTGGTTTTAGTTGTTTTGTAATTATGACTAATATTACATTTCCATTGGCATTTGTTGAGTTGGAATTTTGCTATTTACTTACTTGTTAAACCTTTTTAGTGGCAAAGAGATATCTATTTTAGCGAAAAGTGTTATTTAAGTTTGAGTATTTTGCTTATTTTTAAAGGTTAACGGTTTGTGTTAGAGTTGATATTACCTATAATCTGTTTTGCTTTGCTTGATATCTCTCATGGTCTATGTTACTTGGACTTAGGAGCGAGTGTTAGATACAGGAATGTGTCCGACATAGGCGTGTTCAATATTTTCCAAGTTTTTTCATGTATTTGGAGGGTCATGTCTTCATATCTATGTCCAAAAATGTGTCAGACATGGATGCTTCAAGAAAAATGAAGAGTCACTGCAATATAGCTCACGTTCATGCATATTTGAAGAAGTATTCAGCTTGTGATATAGCTAGTTTTTTTCTAGAACAATATAGGAGGAACTTGTAGGTATCTAGAATTGGCAGCAATCACTGATTACAATAAAGCTTTTACCATGCCCCGAAGTGCATAATGCTGGGTGTAGCTTAATGGGCGTTTTGCGCCCTCATTTACCAGAATTCGTGAAAGTCACTTCTTTGCTTCCTTTATTGCATAACACATTTGCACTAGAGATGTAACATTGTTAATGACTACTAAATATTGATGATCAAGCTGAAAGTTTTATGTGGAAAGAATCGAGCTCTTGTTGTTATTATTGGTATTTATTAATATCATTTTTATTTAGAGCTGCATGTGATTATTTGCCGTTTTTTTAGGAGATCCTTGGTAATAGTAACTGCTTTTAGGGGCCAGGTGTGTTAAACCAAGTGCCTAGCTAAGCCATAGGAAGTTCTGAACTTTCCTTGCAATCATTTTCTTTGACTAGCTATTCGGTTAATCTTGATCATGGTTTATGATGCTTAAAGTTGCTGGATGCTAAATCGCTTTAGAGGCTATCGTATTCATCTTAACCCGCTGGTTTTATTTGGCACCTTTCAAGAGATGTTGTATGACTTATTAGAAGCATATAAAATGGTTTGGTTTTTAATTCCTTATGTTCTTGAATGAGACTCTTCTAAATATAATTCTTTTCAATTGAAAAAAAGCAATGACACCCAGCATTATCATGTATTGTTAAGGTGCATGCCTAGGAGCAGCTAGGCTCTAAGGCATAGTATTTGACAACAAATGCACCTTAGACTCTTTTGACCAAGGCACATTTGGTCAGGCGCTTGCTTGTTGCATCTATGCATGCTTTTTTGTAAGGCAGTCAGTGCTATAAAAAAACAGTGCCTGATTGAAGCTCTCGTTCTTTTATTTTATTTTTATTTTTCTAATTAAATCTACCTTTAATAGTAAAAAAGGGATAATATCGAACTGTCTACTTGTCAATGTTTTAGTCTTTAACAACTATCTTGGGATCGTAAGGAAATCGTGCGTGTTGGCGTAAAAAAGAAAGAGAAACTTTGCATGTTTTCTCCAATAAAAGTGGACCACTCTTTTAGAGTTTACTAACAAAAATTATATGTCTTAAGCCTATTATATATATGTATACACACACACACACACACACACACATATATATGTGTGTGCGTGTGCGTGTGTGTGTATTGTGCCTTCTCAGGCGAATGCCTTTTTTGCACATTGCACCTCGAGCAATATAAGGGTCCTCGTGGCTCGAGTGGGCCTTGCACCCTTGACAATGCTGGTATTGTCTATGAGGGATGTGGTATTGGAGAAAAATTGCTTCAATTTTTCTGCAAGACATTCTCTTGTGCTTGCTTGAACTAGTATCTTTAGAACTAGAAAGTTATAATACCATGTAAGCTTGTTATAACTTATATGATTCAAATTTCAAAGCATATTTGATGCTTTTATGGCATAAGTCCATGACCATATGTACCACAGTTCAATGTAAACAAGATTTATTTTCTGATTGAGCATCTTGCCAAGCTTTCTGGCATTAATCGCTACTGTTTTGGTTTTGAAGATCAGGTTCGAAAAGGTTCAATGTAATTATGAATGTACAATGAATATTTTGGCTTTGGAGTTTCAATGATGATCCCTTGCAAATGTATTTCTTTTTCGTGTTTTAGTTACTTGTTTATGTGGTCATCTACTGTGTCCTGGTACATAGTGCGCTTATTGGTCTTTGTGGTCTTCGGATCTTTGCAAATTATAGTTTTGGAGAACTTACTTCTTAGGTTTTCTCTGTTTATTTTCCTACTAGCAGTGAGTTTAATTTTCTGACTTCAGGTCAACCAAATTTAACTAATTAATTAATGAAGAAAAGCTAAGGCATAAGTATGTACTCTCAAGCCTTGCTGTGGATATTTCACGCGCTTTTACAGCAATAAATTCTATCGCATGACACATGACTCAAAAATTGATCTTCAGTTTCGAGTGATTGGTCCCCCCTAAGATAGATAGATATATATATATATATATGTATATATATATATATATATATATATATATATGAGAAACTCTTTCTATTCCATCTGGTGTGCAATGAGAATGCTGAATTTGTCTCCTGCTGACCTTCTTGTTTGTGTTACTGCTGTTGTTAATGATGACGTTTGGTTTTTCCAGAATCCATACTTCGTGAACATTCTTCTTGCCGGCTATGACAAAGAGACAGGCCCCTCTCTATACTATATCGACTACATCGCCACGCTTCACAAGGTCGACAAGGGAGCATTTGGTTATGGATCCTATTTTTCTCTCTCTATCATGGACAGGCACTACCATAGTGGTATGACAGTGGAAGAAGCCATCGATTTAGTCGATAAATGCATAATGGAGATAAGATCGAGACTCGTAGTGGCACCACCTAATTTCGTCATCAAGATTGTCGACAAAGATGGTGCGAGAGAGTTTGCCTGGCGGGAATCTGTCAAAGATGCTGCTGCAGTTGCTTCAGCCTGAAAGATTTTTATCCTGGATTTGCTCTTCCAATTTCTAGTTGTTGTCATTTGCAGTGTACCAATAGGAAACAATGTCTGAGTAAACCAAAACCTAGTATCAACAACTATTTACCCACCACCTGTTGCTTGAATTGATGATGTTCTGAAATGGAAAATGTTGGGAATTTGATTATATTTTTATTTTGAAGTGTAAACCTTTAAAGTGCCAATCTTGTCTTTTTGGAGCACCTTTGAAATAACTGGATTGGCCAGGCGAATTAGGAACTGTTGCTTGGTTTGGTCCAATATATTTTATAGAACCAGGAGTCTAGGGAACCGATGAAAAAAAAATGGGGAAAAAAATGGGTTTAAGTTTTCATATTTATATTTTAAAAAAATTATATTATGTAATGAGATTTAAACTTTTAACACATTAGAACTATATTGAAGGTCATATCATGTTTAACTAAATGTATATTTGCCAAGTGTTTACTATACTTAATATTAAAATTATTTTTTTAATTAAATAATTTGATCCAATTGATAATTTGGAAGTTTCAGTAGTTTGACCTGCGATTCGATGTTAAAACACTGCTTGGAGAGTAATTCTATAGAAATTTAACTAATGAACTCTGAATTATGCTTTATAGCTTTTTATACGGGAAGAGATTCGATTGCAACGCTGGTTCTGCTGGAGATGAGAAGAAAGCATGACCTTTTTCCGGCTTCAATCTTGGCTTGTCTTCAGTTTATTGTTGTTATTATTATTATTATTATTATTATTATTTTAAAGGCTTACTTTAATATTGCTGTTGTGAAATTTGAAAAACAAAAGTTTGATTTAGAAAAAGTATATTTGAAATTTTTAGTGAAAAATTAATGTGAAAAGTTATGGTTCGAGAATTTTAAATATTTGACATGGTTGTAAAATTATTCCGTAAAAAGATAAAATGTCTAAAAAAAATATAAGCTTAAAGGGTAATGAATACATAGTTTTCTTTTATATTTATTCATAAACGAAGTAAACATATTATTAATGTATTTAATTTATATATTTAATTTTATAAATCTAAGTATAATAATCAACAAATTTTAATTTTTTAAAAATAAAAATTAATTCAAGTTAAAAATAAATCATTATTATTCTCACTCTAATTTTATTTTAAAGCTAATTTCTTAATAAAAGATAATAATATCGTATAATTTTATATATCTCATATAAAATATTACATTAAAATAATCTTTTGCATTTCAAAATGATAAAAATGTAATTTAAAAGAAAAAAAAATAGAGGCATTTGATGTTTTCTAATGGTGTATTTGAGCTTTTCATGGTAAAAACACAATTCATAGGACTTCTGCTGTTGGCTCAAGATCTATGGTGAAAATCAGCTTTCACCTCTAGCAAATCTTGTTTAACATTATTTTGCATTAAAAATTTGTGTTTCGATGCCGCAACACAATACTAAACGAGCCCTTAGTCTGTCTTATCAAAAGCACTTACCAAAGTTTGGAACTAGATGTGTGAAGAAGCAGATAAGTGGTAAACAAAAAGCTCGAACTATCAAATGATGAAAAAAAAAAAATGAATCTATTGGTCGAATTGGTTTAATTTAGAATAAGAAAATTGTTCAGTTTGAGATGGTATATAAAACAAGGAATTTAATGAACTGATAAAAAAAATCGTTTAACAGGTAAAAAAATATGATAAAATCATTAAAGATACAGTTTTTTTTTTATATATTTTATTTCTTAAAATTTTTTTTATTCATGATATTTGAATCCTTAACCATTAAAGATCATGATTTTAAGTTAAATGTATATTTTTATTAATTATTTATTTAATATTAAAATTATTTTTTTAAATATTTAAAATTTTTTAGTTAATCAATTGATGCAACTGATTAGATCTAAAATCAAAAGTTTTATCAATTTGACATCCAATAATTTTTTTTAACATTCTAGCTATGGTACATAGCTGTAATAAGTATATTTTATTACATTTTATATTTAAAGAATCGAGTCAAAAACATTTTAGTTGTTCTCCAAATAAATTCCTCCTCTTTTTGCATTCCTATTAGAGTTGGCTTATTACTTATAGGCTGATAAATTATAATCATTTCACATTCAAATTTTGAGAAAATAAAAATGAAGTGTTTGTGTTTGTTAAAAACATAAATATTTTATGTCGAATTTTGGAACAAAAAGAAAATGAAAGAAAATTTTTTTTAAATATTCTTAATCGCACATCGGATACTTATAATTTAAAAGGAAAGATAGACTTATAAATAAGCTCTCCCTATTTGAACTTTAGACACATCAATTAAAGCACTTATTTAGTTTTTTACCAATTTCAAATCTAGTCCCACTTCAATGGGAAACATGATGCTAAGCAAGAAATAAAAATCAGATCGAAAAAGATCAAACTAATCAAACTTTCAAGTGGCTCAAAAAAGAGCTTTAAACCCGAAAAAAAAAAAAATGAAGGCCCCAATGAAACTGCTAACTTGGGCCAATGCAAACATTTAGATCTAATACCTTTAAGTGATCCAAAAAGAACTTTAAACTAAAAAAAAGAAACGAAGGGCTAAAAAAAAACTCCTAATTTGGGCCAAAGTAAACATTTAGGTCCATCAAACCTTCGACTGAATCGGCTGATTCAACTATAGCAAAAGAAAAAAATAAGTGGTCCAAATTAAGTGGCCCAAAAAAGAGTTTTAAACCACAAAAAAAAAATGAAAGTCTAAAACAAAACTCCTAATTTGGGCCAAAGTAAACATTTAGGTTCATCTATATTGGGGGTGGGTGGTCAGGACATACATTATGCTAGGCACATTTATCATGTTCAAAAAAACAAAATAGCTGGCACAACGAAATTTTTAAATTTTTTAAAGACATATCATACTAGATGATGTTATTATATACGATAAAAATACCATAATCAATTACTTAATTTGTAGATTTGCAGATGTCGTACAAGAATTCTTAGAGTAAATCCATGTGAAAGTTTCAACTAACTAGCTTTCTTTACTATTCTCCAATTTTGGGATGGTAGAGGGTGTTGGCACTTTTTGTCTCGATCAACTTTAGATTTGTACGGCTTGATTCTCTTTTCAAAACTACCTTATGCCAACGGGTTTAGAATCACAAGATGTTATGATAAGAAACCCTAATATGGCGTCAAAGTCCAACCTACAAACCTTAGCTATTGCTTTTATATATATTACGTAACAATGTGCCTTATTTTAATTTAATTAAAATAATTATTTGAGCTAAAGTTCAATGAACCTTTTAAAGGCCAAACTTTGAACAAAATTGTTTTGCATCATTTTCTTGATATTTTTATATTTAAGATTATGCTTTCGTTTTTATGTTATTTTTACTTCCATTGCTTTTTAATTTATTTTTCTTATTATATATTAAGCTTGATGATCCTAAGTTTCAAACTTAGGTGATTAGTTTGAGCTAAGATGGTAAAACCTTTTAGATGTCAAATCTGGAGCAAATTGCTTTACTTTATATTCTAGTCATTTTATATTTTTAATTATATTCTTATTTCTATGTTCCTTTTATTTTCATCATTAATCTATTTACTTTTATTAGGTGCTAGTTTGAACTAAAGTTGTGAAAACCCTTTAGAAATCAAACTTTGAGCAAATTGCTTTACATTATGCTCTCATTATTTTTGTTCGTTTAAGTTATCGTCTTACTTTTATGTTTATTTTAATTTCATTGGTGATATATTTATTTTATTGTAAAATGTGTGAGCCTACTGATCTTAAGTTTCAATTTAGGTGATTGTTTCAGCTAAGGTTTTCCTAAACTTTTTAGAAGCTACAAACTTGAGCTAATATGTTACCCTTATTATTTTACTTTATCATGTTTATTTTTATTACATGTTCATGTTCTTATGTGTAAATGTTGTTTATAACATTCTTATGTTTATTTATATAGTTGGTTGAGGTTTTATTCACACTAGTTTATAAATGAATTTTCAAAGTTGGTCATGGGTTTTTAATCTAGATTTGTTGATTTTTTTTTCCTGATTTTTTACTTAAAAGAAAAATCAAAATTTTAAAGGTTATCTTGATCTTAATCAAAACTAAAAGGGTATTTTGGTAATTTTACATGTCAAGAATGCATTTTTGGATATATTTTCCTAGCTTAAATGAACCCTATGAGGGTATTTTGGTAATTTCTCAAATCAAACATGCATTTAGGGTATTTTCTTGGCTTGGCTGACATAAAGAGGGTATTTTAGTATTTTTTTTTAAGTCAAACATGCATTTCTAAAGGTATTGTTGTCATTTCGTTGAAAGTAAAATAAAAATCGAGTCCTTTGGGCTATATTAACACTTTTATGTTAAAATAAACTTTAAGATCATTTTAATATATTTACATCAAAACTGAGTCTTTTAGAATTGTGTTAGCACTTCCGCATTAACCCTAAGCCTTTAGGGTCATTTTAGTATTTTTTACATCAAAACTGAGTCCCTTAAGGTCGTGCTAGCACTTCCATGTCAAAACCGAGCATTTGAGGTCATTTTAGTATTTTTTTTATCAAAACTGGGTCCTTAGGGTTAGTTTTGCATTTTCATATCAAAACCAAACGTTTAAGGTTATTTTAATATTTTTTTTACTAAAACCGAGTCTTTAGGATTAGTTTTGCACCTTTATGTCACAATTGAACGCAAAAGTTATTTTAGAATTTTTGGGTTAAAATCGAGTCTTTATTAAATATTTATAATGTACCATGTGTTTTTTAAAATAACCGAGGCAATATTATTGAGTTTAAATAATTCATAGGTTTCTTCCAGGCTGCAGAATCATATCCATTAATTATTAATAACGGAATACTCACTTTAAAATAATTGAATAGGAATTTTCAAAGGATTTAAAAATAATAAAAGTTTTGTGTTTCACTAGGTTTATTGGTGAAGTGCAAAAATTTTTCATCTTTTCTTAAATAATAAAATACGAGTCATTACAAAAAAACGAATAAATAATTTCAGAATATAGAAATCATTCTTAAATACCAACCATTAAAATCAATTATAGTCAATCTATAAGATAATATGTAATTAGTAGGTACCAATTTATAAGCTCTATGGTGGTGCTCATCCTCCCCGCATGTAACTAACTCTGAAATCTTAATTTCTCTTTGGTTTAAAAGTAATTTTGGAATTTGTTTTCGAGGTTTTATAACCCTCAAAAAAGGAATTCTGATTAGTGACCATCATACCTACCCAAAAAAAAATCACTGACAACTTCTAATGTATTGGCTACTTTGTAAGAGCCATATAAAAAGTTAGGCAAGTGACTCGCTTCGACGACTCAGTCTCAAATTTTAAATAGAACAAATTTTCCTTGTCTATTGCACTTGAGATTTAAGTTCCAAGTACATTATGATAAATTTAATTATAAAAATATATAAAAATTAATAAAAAAATATTTTAATAATACAATAAATAGTAAAACGAGCTTTAAGTTCAAATCAAATCTAAACAAAAAATTTTAAAATTTTTTAGCGCTATTCTTGACATAGCTTTGGCTGTTTTAAAATGCAATTAAAATATTAAAGCAGCTAGTAATCATACTGTAAATGCGATTAATCTATTAATTACATCCTTAACTTTGAGAACATTTCTTTTTATTGTTTTGGCCTCTTGATGTTTTCTCTTTTTACGTAGATACGATAATTTTATAATGATATAAATATAAATATTAATATATTAATATATTAAAATTTATATAATAAAAATTATAAATATATATTTTAAATAAAATTATAATAAAATAAATATATGAATTATTTTTAACAATGATTATATACTTAAGTGGCTTTAAAGTCACCAATCATGCAGGGCAAAATGTATACGTTATCAACTTTGTGATCCTACTTTTGCCGCCACTACAATACACATTTGGCCAAACATTGGAGTGAAAAGACAAAGCTTATACCAAACCAAAATTATGTCAGAAAAAAAAAGAAGAAAAGAGTTTTCTGGTTCACAATGAAACCACAGCTCATCCTTCGCTGGAAGGATCGTGGAACCTTCATCCTTTGTCTTTACATGCAATTTTTTTTAAAAAAAAATTGAGGATTTTTTAATTAAATTTCCAGTATTATTATACGGATTTTTAATAAAATTACACGTATTAATAAAAATTATAACCATGCTATCAAGTAACTTTTAATATATATATATATATAATACAAATTAAATCACTAATTTACAAATTACTCTATAATTGTACGAAACTCACAGCTGATGATACTTTAATTGAATAATTTACGCCACCTAGGTGGATGTTTCTCGACATTTAATTCAGTTTTTAGCTCAATGCTAGAATTTTTTTTTTTTTTCAACTAGTGGTTGAACCATATAGATAGGAAAGAAATGATTATGCTTAGGCTGAGGTTATTGCATTTTTAGTGATTAAAAGTTAAATCCAAACTTCTATCCAAAGAATTATGAATATTTAAAATCGGTTTAGGCAAACAATTTAAGAATGACTAGCTCCTAGTTTTGTAGCTGAATAATTTATCAATCGGGGACTTCATTTAAAAAAAGAAAATTAATACCAGCTTAAGCATTACTTTTTGGGTAAAGTCTATTTTCACATTCTGTATTTTCGTTTGTGTGATACTTAATTTTTTATGAATTTTTTTTTTTTTTTTACAATTGAACCTATGTCGCTTGATCATTAAACAAAAGAGATAACGGTATTAAAAATTATTGATGTGACATAACGACATAAATGAGTTAAATGTCAAACAGATAAAAGTACAAAACTAAAAATAATTTTTTTTATTTTAAAAATGTAACGGTGTAATCCTATGACAAATAAAATAAAATTTTAAAAATATAAATGTTAGCATGTGAGTTTTTTTATCATTCGACTAAAGCACAAGAGTCAAGTTAGGCTTTTCCCTTATTTCTTTTAGTTCCTAATCTGCCCTTGACCCTTAAATCTCTTATTTATGTTTTTATAAAATGAATTGTTGAGTTTGATATTATGAATTAAGTAATATTTATTCAGTTATTTAATTTATTATAAAATTAAAATAAATTAAAATAATTAACTAAAATTAGAGATATTTTGATATTTTAATTTATTTTATATTATATGTAATAAAAAATTATATCTAATAAAAACTACTAAAAAACTATTTATATCTAATAAAAACTAATTTTATTTATTAAAGCTACCCATCTTTTAATTTTAAAAAAAAATTTCTCACTTTTTCATTTAAAAAATTATTAATTTTTTAAATTAATATATTATTTTTTAAAAAATAAATTAAAAAAATTCACTCACTATTTAATTTACTTGAAAAAGATACGATGCAGTTAAATTTTTTAAAGTACGCAACCTTTAAAAATCTATTAAACATACTGGTATATGTGCTAATACTAAGTTTCCAAACATTTTTTTCCCATCAAAGTATATTTAAGGTTTATTTACTTGTATATAATTAAGTAATTTTATTTGACTTATTTTCTTTCCCTTTCTTATTTGGAATTGCATGTAACCTTCCTCTTTCGTCTCTTTTGCCGCAAATATATATCTTTCATTATACAAAAACGTATCAATGAACAAAATAAATGAATAATTTTGTCTTTAAAATGTATTGTTGATATAATATATATATATATATATATATATATTGTTTTCTATATTACAAAACACATGTAGTTAATGACTTGATATTGAATGTTTAGAAAATATACTATTATAAATATAAACTTTGATTTGTTCCCATCAATCAAGCTCTAGCATTCAATGAGAATTCAAACAATATTTGTAATTTATATTTTGGAAATTAAATATTTGACTGGTCTTACCTCAAACGAATCAAACTACTAGGCTACATATCCATGACGATTTTGACATTTGATTTTGGATAGGTTAGAGGTATCATTAGCTCCACTACGATTTTATTTTTTTAATTAAATATTTAAAAACAAATATTTAAAATGTATTATAATTTTATTAAATACATAATTATAATTATTATATTTATTTAAAAATTGATGATATGATATTAACATCTAATCATATTATAAAATCTGATAAAAAATATCACATCAATATCAATTGTATTTTGTCGTGTCATCTAAAATTTAAAATTTAAAAAAATCAACATAAAATTAAAAATTTTATAAAATACAAAAAAAAATAAACATTTCAAAAATATTATAAAAATAAAAATAAAAATAAAAATAAAATTATAAGAATAAATTTTTAAAAGATTTAAAAAATTCAAAAATATGTAAAAATTAAAATAAATGTAAAAAGATAATAATTTTTTTAAAAATTCAAAAATAAAATTTAAACAATTCAAAATATTTAAGAATATATAAAAATTAAATAAATTTAAAAATATATGAATATTTAAATTTAAGCAAGTCAAGACAAATATTAGAATGAAAATAAAATAAAACAAGAATAATTTTTAAAAAATTTGGAAAAGCTTAAAAAATAAAAAATTGTAAAAATATATAAAAATCAAAACAAAAAATTGAAAAACTGTTAAAAAACTTAAAACATATTTTAAATCTTATAATTTTTATTTTATTTTCAATTTTATATATTTTTATTTTTTAAATTTTTTATATTACTAATTTTTCTTTGAAATTTTAAAAAATATTCTTATTTTTTAATTTCATTTTTTATATATTTTATAATGTTTTTAATTTTTAAATTATTTCTGTTGTTTGAATTTTTAAAAATGATTTTTATATATATTCTCCATAATTTTTAATTGCGTGAATTTTTCTATTTATAAATTTTTTTTAAGAATGAATATGATATTTTTTATTTTATTTTGATTTTAATATATTTTTATAATTTTTGAATTGTTTACAATTTTTTAATATTTTGAATTTTTTAAAAAATTATTCTTATATTTTTATTTTCATATATTTTATAATTTTTTTAATTGTTTAAAATTTTTCCTTTTCTGAATTAAAAAAATTATTTTTATTTTTTAATTTTATTTATATATATTACTTTTAAATTTTAAAATTTTGATGACATTGCAACAGGCAATTGGTATCGATGTGATTTTTTCTGGCCACAATATTATAATATGATTGGATGTTGATGTCACATCCTTATTTTATTTAATAAAATTAATGATAAAAATTATATATTTAATAAAATTATAATATAAATATTTATTAAATATTTATTTTTTAGATATATAATTAAAGAAGTGACGTAACACAAGAGTCATTGGTGTACTTAAACGTATACTTACTACTTATAAAAAACACCTATTTTGATATTTGACATTTAAAATATTTTAGTTAAAAAATTATTTACAGCCCATTTGGCCCCACATTCCCCGTTGAACAGTATAGCTACAATTTGGCTGATGGATTCTACGTTCGGTGGAATAGGGTTTTGGAGGACTATTCCTCAAATGGATGGAATACCCATTTGGCACTACCCCTTCGAAAAGCTATTCCAGCCTTTCAGGGAATAGCAATTTTTTTTCCCCAAAATACCAAAAGCAACAATCAACATATTATTTACATAAAATCAAGAAAACAAAGACACATCCTTAGTTTGAGGAACATACTTGAAAAAAAAAAAAAAGAAGAAAAATATGAGAAAGAAAGTAAGGTTTGAGTAGAGAGAAAAGAGGATTTTAGTTAAGGTGGGTTCAGGGCTTGAAATTTAAAAAGGAAGATGGTACAACGGAGATGAAGATATTAGAAGAAAATGGTAGTCCGAGTAGCGGAGGGCCGCTAAACAGGGGCTAGAAGTTCCAAAATAATTTTGTAGATCTAAGTCTTTTCGAGTTTTTTTTTTTTTTTTTTTTTTGGAAAAACGAATAGTAGAACATGAGAGAGGAGGTCCACATGAAGCTGTTGGTGGGTTTTGGATGAATTCTGGGCTGGTGGCCAACGGTGGATGGCGACCGATGATAGCGGGTGACGGCGATAGGAATTTGGAAAACAAGGCGGATCTAGATTTTGTTTATAATGTCAAAGAGAGTGTGTTAAGAGAGATGATGACGTAGAGAGAGGGAGTTTGAGGACAATGGCAGGAGAGAGAAAAAAAGAGTATTTATAGGTTAGAAAAATAAATTTTTAATATAAAATATTTATTAATTATGAAAAATATAAAAAATTATATAAATACATATTTAAATATCATTATTTAATTTTAAATATGATTCTAAAGAAAAATAAAAATATACCTTAATACAATTCAATATATTTTTAAATATAACAGATAATTTATAAATTCTGAAAAATATATTAAAAATTATACAAATATAGTTTTTATATTTAAATATTATTACTTAATATTAAATATGATGTTTGAAATATAATTATAAATATTAATTTGTAAAATATATTTTAAAGTATTATTTCAATATTATTTTCTCCGTAATTTATTAAAATATTTTTAGATATCCATTTTTATTAAAATGTTTTTAATAAAATTATTATTTTAATTTCATAATTTACTTAAATTTTTTTATAATATACATTATATATGATATCACAAAATATTATTAATTTAATTAAAAGTAAAATTATCATTTTATATCTATTTCTTACTTATTCTTCAAAAATTATTTTAATCAACCAAACAATATAATAATATCTCACCTATTTTATTCAATTAACTAAATTATATAATACCTATTTTCAACCTGTTTTATTCACATCAATAATTATTTTATTTTTTTATTTTACTTTTATAAATCAACGTATCGTTAATTTAATTATCAAATTAATAATTACAATTTAAACAATTATCGCTATTAATGCATCTACCTAACCATAACCTTTATTTTATATAAAAACAAATAAAATTTTATGACTATAATTAAAAAAAAACTACTTATTAAGCAATAATCAACAAATCAATAATAGTATTTAGAAGTTATTATTTTTTAAGAAGAAAAAAATTGATAATTTTTATATTTATATTATATAAATTTTAAAATATTTATATATTTATATTATATTATATTTTTATAATTATTATTGTATTATATTTTTATAATTATATTTAATATCATGAGATTCGAAAAAAAATAAGCTTATATGTAAATTTCTTAGAAGAAGGGGCATTAATCAAACCTACTATTCTTCATATGTTCAAGTGATTTACCATTTGATTCCCCCTACAATAGCCCTTGTATAGACCTACCCGAGCTGTCAATTCCGTCTAACAAATTTTCATTGAATTAAATTTTGGACATATCTTTTATATTTTTAAATAGATTTAAATTAATATTTAATAATTAAAAATATTTTTTATTTAAATTTAATTATAATAAATATTAATATTAATATAAAATTATTTTTATTAATTATAAATAATAAAATCAAACTCAAAATTAAAAAAATATAAATTTTTTTATGGCGATCTAACATGTAAACAATTGATAGCCTTTTGAGTTTTCGGGGGGCGGATTTTAGAATTTCATTCAGAATCTTTGCTTTTATCACTCAAACAATTTTCACAGGAAAAAAGAATAAAAAAGGAAAATCCAAATCACAGAGATCTGATAACCCTTTTCAACACTCAATCTCGAAGAACAATTTGTTTTCACAATCTTTCCAAAAAGGAAAAGAAAAAAAAAAGAAACTGTTTTTGAAGAATTGACACCATTGATTTTTCATGATTTTACCTTTTTAACTTGATCAAGATTTTTGATCCCTTTCCAAATTTGTTCACTTTTCTTCATCATATTTATCTTTGTTGTTGCTGTTAATCTTGTTCCAAAGCTTTTCTGTTTTCCTTTCTGTTCTTCGGAATTCAGCTCCAAAGCTTCGAATCTTTGGAAGAAATATCAAAGACCCAAATCCCAAATTGCCTCGAATAAACATCATGAGAATTCACCCATTGCCCAGGAAAAGAAACATCACTATCCAGTATCAGATGAACCCAAGAACCACAAGGTCCCAAGCTGATGAGACCTTGTTGACTGGCGGCTCACATAAGAAGCTCCGGAGGCTGCCTCACATCTTCAGCCGTGTCCTGGAACTACCTTTCAGGTCGGATGCGGACGTGGCGGTGGAGGAAAGCCCCGAATGTTTCAAGTTCGTCGCGGAAACGGATGGGAGAATCGGCGACGTAGTCAGGGCTCACACGGTGGAAATCCATCCTGGGGTTACTAAGATTGTGATAAGGTCGAACAGTTTGGTCGATTTTAGTTCGTTGGACGATTTGGAGCTTGACATGTGGCGGTTTCGGCTGCCGGAGACAACTCGGCCGGAGCTGGCGAGTGCGGTTTACGAGGATGGGGAGCTTATTGTGACGGTGCCGAAGGGCGGTGAAGTGGAGAATTTGGAGGAAGGAGGTATGGGAAATGGTAATAACAATAATATGCTTGTTCTTGTACAGTAAAACAGTAGAATCTTTGCTTTTGGTTTGCTTTTCAATTGCATGTTATTTTCATTTTAGTTTCTTGAAGGCCCTTGGTGGAGCTTAACCCTCCCCACCCCTTCCCTTTTTTTTGTATGGTTACCTTTTGTTATATAATCATATCAAGAATTGTTCTTCTCTTGCATGATGAATATGATGATAGTTTCAGTTTGATTATCTGCTTTCTTGACATCATTTGGATGAGTTTTATAGGGGAATTTAGATGATTTCTTTAGCATGATCTTCATTAGTTTGATTTACAGGATTTAACAGTCTTAGTAACTTCAGTAGGATAGTTGTTTTATGTGCATGTTTGCATATATTAAACCAAGGATTTAAATTACAATTGTGGATGCATTTCTTCTCTTGTGCTGTTTGTGGTTGCGAATATAAGGAATGCTACTTTGATGAATAGTGTAAATATCGGTCATAGATATTGGAGGTGGGTAAGGCCGAAATCGCAAAATAACAGTAAAACGTCGCATTGCGACCTCTATTTGAAATCTAGCTGGTTGTGGTGCATTTTGTTTCTTGAGGACAAGGAAAAGTTTAGGATTTTGGTATGTTCATAGGAATCGACAATTAGAAAACTAATCATAAACTTTTTTGTGGATTTCTTTTTTGGTTCCTATTGTTGTTGCTTCGGTTCTTTATTGTTCTTGAAGTATTTATGTTCGACATATATTCATGTATGAGTACGGGGATATAATCTTTCAAAGACCTCCTAAATACATGAAAAAAACCATAAAAAATTCAGGTATGCTTATATTGGATAGATAACCATATTTGACTCATGCACCCGAATCGGAGTAACATAAGCACTATCAGTGGTTTTGTTTGTTTCTTGTATTCCATCATATACAATCTATCTATTTATTTGTCAAGAATTAATACTTTATTTTTAAAATAAAGTTGAAAATTATTTGCAAATTTTACTTTCTTGTTAATTTTCTCATTTCCTGGTAACTAGTCAAGAATCAAGATGTTACCCGTTGACATTACAAGGTAGTGATTGCCTAAATGCTTACTCTCCGGTCTTGGTCCTATAGATTCATGCAATGTTGCTTCGGCTCTTCAGCTTTTTTGAAATACTCGTGTTTGACACTTTATCCGACGTATATTCGAACATGGGTATGGGATATGATCATCCAAGAATCCTCTAAATACATGAAAAATCTTTTTAAAAAATTGAACATAACTGTATCAGACACACACACACACATATATATATATATATATATATATATATGACATTCACCCGAGTCTGAGTAACATAAGATTTATGGTATTTTACGTGTTTGCATTTTCTTGTTTACATCCTCGGTTGAAATTCTATCGTAAACGTGATAAAGCAAAGTTGTATTTCGTGTTGCTGATGTTGAGAATTGGTTCCCTTCTTACTTTGTGGCTAAGAATCTATGCTTTTGGTCTATTTGATCGGTGGTAAGGCTGATAAATCTTTGACCCAAGGGTTTCTTTTTTTTGCCTCTCTGATTTGGTGATTAAATGTCTTTCTTCAATATCAAGCTCTTGCACATTATGCTAACAAGAACCTTGGACATCCCACAAATATATATATATATATATATATTTGTTCTTATTAACTCTTAATATCTTTTTTTTTAATAAATAAAATATTTAGAGTAAATAGGAAGAATAAGTATCTAATTCCTTTTGATATACTGTGGAGGACAGAAACACAATATACCATTATCTCTAATAATACCGAGCCATGATAATTAAGTCCTTATGTGAAAGATATTGGGAAAAAAAAAGGGGGGGGGGAATATGTTTATATTTATTATTGTTTTTCATTGCATCCCTCATTACTATGGACATGTATAAAATCCACTAATTAATTTTGAAACTCAGATTTATGAATGCTAATTGACCGATGTATTAAAAAGTAATGGATTAAAAATTGATGTATTAAAAAGTAATGGATTAAAAAATAATGAAAGCAGAATCAAATTCGTAAAAGATTAAACTGTTAATATGTTGATTTTCGATTTTTATAAAATGGCATGCTGGCATGAAACCTTGTAGTAAAAAAGTACCTTATTTTAAGAATAAAGTTTTAAAATACCCAATTTAAAAATTAAAATTATAAATTAACTTAGATTGTAAGTTACCTTTTCTTGGGTATGAAAAAAAACGTGGACTTTTTAAATAGCAAGGACCAAAATGATTCATACTCCAAACTAATAATCAAAAAGATTTATATTCCAAAGTGCAATGACCATGAGTATAATTTACTTTTGTTTTTCTCCAAATTTTCAAAAGTGGGATTAAATAAACTGGCAATACAAGGGAGACCCAAACTAAGAATAAAAAAAAAAATTACGGATGTTGAGATTTAAATTTTAAATATTTAAATATTATTTTTTAAAAAATAATTATTAAAAAAATTATAGACATTGAGATTTAAATTTTAAATATTTAAATGTTATTTTTAAAAAATGATTATATGAATCAAATGAAGTAAAATTTGAGTTTTAGAAAAAATAATTTCATCTTATAAATAGAGATGCATGTGTTCATGCCCATCAATTAAGAAGTTAGTCAAGTTAGCCATGAAACTTATGCTTTTGATTAATACCTAAAGTTCATTTTCTAATTTTAGTTTTAGCAAGGGAATATTCAAACAAATCAATGCTCAAGACAACACAGGGAATGTATATTTTTAATTTCAAAATTTAATATTAAACCTTTCGATTAAAACTCAAAAATTAATTTAATTGATTTATAAAATATTAATTTAAAATTAAAATTGCGATTCCTTTTTATATTTTAAGTTACGACTTCTTTTGTTAAAAATAAATAAATAAATCTTTGAAGAAGACTACCTTCGAAAATGGAAAAAAGAGAAGAAGTGAATCAAGTGTAACAAAAGGCATTTATATCCAATCACAGTGCCAACGGCAGACAAATTGCTCCCAAGTATATTTTTCATACCTTCTCTCTTACAGCAGTTCCACCAAATCTGGGCTAAGAAAATCATACCACAAAATATTGGCTAGGTAAATAGCACCTAAACTAGATGTGACGGTTCGAGTGACACCAACTTCCTTTCTGTTGAAGGTCAAGCTTCGTAACATATTTTCCCCACCCAATTTCTTTGGCAATCAATGAAATATAGGACACAGAGAAAACTGATTAAACCGATAAAACCATCAACAAAGTTGCCCTAGGGACCGACTTCAATACCAATCTTGATAATGGAATGTTCCGTGTTTAGCAGCCTTCCCAAGTCTTCTCTCAATCCTCCTGGAGAGAGGAATCCCACTTCTTCAGGTGCAAGGTTTGACCTATTTTTGCATTATGCAACTTCACGGTCATGGATGTAACGGAATCAGTTCGAACGATGGGGTTACAGTTCAACATCAGACAAATTAACCGATTGTTATGCAGCATGTTTCAATCTTCAATTTCCAAACCGAAATGTTCCTTCAGGATACCTTTAGGAGTCCTTCCGAATCCGTTGGCCACTTCTTCCATTTCTTTGAGTTTCGCAACTTCTTGTTTTAGCTGATCGATTCTGTTCAAGATAGCACTCAGCAAAGCATCTTCATTTCCAGACGTTCGATGCGACAGTTCAGATCTCTCCTTGTCCAGTTGCTGATAAAGATTGCGAAGATAATTCTTCTGAGCGTAAAGCCTTTCTTCCGCAATTTTATATTCAGACTCCTGTGCCTTTCTCAAAGCTTGAAGAACCTGATCAATCTCATGTTCAAGTTTCAGGTATTCACTGTGATAATCTGCAGATATCGATATAACTGACACGAAACACGGTTTATCATCTGTGGAGTCCTGATGATTTGTTGGTTCGAGCTCTACTTTTCCATTATGGAAGATACCTGCGCATAAACCAAAACGATGACTGCAGATCCGAGTTTTACGTAGACGCATGAACCAACCGTATCCGAGAGAGAAATTGCAGAAGGAAATATAGAAAGTTATTAAGGAAACAGTAAACACAGTGTAATGCATTTCATGCAGATTACAGCTCAACTTTCTTTCGAGACCTGGGGACGAACCAAGAAATGTATTTCAAATCTTCAAGCTCAGATATTTTAAATTCTCAAACTTCAAAAAATCTATCCACACTTAAATTCTTGAATTCTCTCGCCTGTTTTGCTTAAAATTACCCTCAAGACCAGTCACATGTCATTATACGCCCACACCATCTAAGGAAAGAATTGCGAGATGAATAAAATCAATAACCTAAAACAACTAAGGCAACGGGAAGGGAAAAGTAACAACCAAGAGTTGGTTTAACAACAGAATTCATGTGAAATTCTAAAGTATAGACAACCATCTCGATCCGCCGGGCCGATTTTCCAGAAAAACTATTGTGCGAGTGATATGCATTAACAGCTGACAGAAAAGAAGACAAAATAACAAAACAAACCACGCATCTTAGAGAGTAAAATGAGGACGGTTATTTCTTAAGCTCCTTAATCTCCGAATGCTGTGTTACTCTGACTTGGATGTGAGTGTCAACTATGGGTATGTGTCCAGCACGAGTATGGTCAATTATATCTAAGCTTTTCCATGTATTTGAAGGGGTCCTTAGAGGCTCATATCCCCATACCATGCCCGGAAAGAGTCGGACATAAGTATTTCAAGATAAAAATGAAGCGTTGGAGCAACATAGTCAAATGTGCAGCAACTATTTTGATGGAGTAATATTAATGAAATGTTTTATGCATTACTAGCTAATGTAAAATTGTGACTCTATTAATTTTCGTATGCATAAGATTTACAGTTAAATTACCTGTTGAAACAGCAGAATTGCTTTGTTTTACTTTCCAGATATCTTCAAGAGAAGTCCCACGTTTAAGCTGATATAAATACCAAAAGCTCTTAGAGCACAAAGAAAAAAAATGTCCGAAAAAAGCAAGAAATCTGTAAGTCTTGTGGGCCAGATTGCATTGGCCTTACCTCGGTGATAACTGATTCGATACGGTTCAGTAAGCTCCTTGCATCGGTCTTCTGCGAACCATGTAAAATGCAAACAGCAATGTTCAAAATCTTCTCAATCTTCTCATGAGAATCTATGGATTCGCATGTTTTTAAGAGTGTTGTCACGTGTGGAACCAGAAATGTCTTTGAATCACAACGTCGGCAATAGTACTCAGCATCCAACCCAATACTACCTCCGACTGTCCCAGCCATATAAGACCGAAGAGCACAGTTCAGATGAGCAACATGCCCGCATATATGCCCATCCACCATTGCTTCGCATTTGATATAACTATAACCTCTATATTTCGAGTCTATAGTCTTGCTACACAGAATACAGCAACAGTCACGGCAGAAATGAGGTTCAGTACAGCAAAGATCACAAGGCAAGGGAACCAAAGAACGGCTTTCTGCTTCGGCAAATAAACTGTTGCACTTCTTATTTCCAGCCTTACATGTCAAACCGTCAGACTGGGGCTCAGACACTGAAACTTCAGCTCTCTCTTCCAGAGGGGCAACAAAGAAAGCCCGTGCCACTGCATTATCCATTAACAGGAAAAAGTTTTTAGGAAAAAAGAAAAGACATGGATAACACTAGACATTTTGAATAACCTTAAAACATTTGAGAACATTCTATATATGCTGTCTCAAGAAGGGCCCCCATGGAAAGGATGCAGTCTTCAATAATACTAAGTGATAAAATGCTAAGACTTTGCTTGGTAGGGTGAAAAGAGAAATGGAAAGATAGAAAATTGGAGAAACGTAAAAAAGATGGAAAATATTTCATCTCTTTCCATTGGTATGCTTGGTAGAAATTTACAAATTGAGAGAAAAAATTTCTCTGCATTCATTGCTTTGTAGTGTTGAAATATAAAATGAAAAAAAATAAAAAATTATATTATTTTATCATTACCTTTTGTAAGTTAAGAAAAAAAAATGCAAAATCTAAACAATAACGAACAATCTTATAAATATGCAACACTTTGACTAGAAAGTTACACCTCTCTCATTTTCTTCTTATCTATCCAATTTGAGATGATTGGTTTTTGTGAATAAGGTGAAGACGATCATCTTTTCTATTTTCTTTCTTCTCACTTTTCTCTCATAGAAAGCACTAATAAAAGTAATTTTCTTCCGAACCTATGGCCGTGTTTGTCCAAGCTAGTTCACTTTGGGTGGCTTGGGTGCACTCTTATGTTACGAAAGGTAATAGTGTACAACATGCACCTATTTTTCGGAGGTTTAGCTGGAGTTGGAAGATATAATTGAAACTGTGGCCTTTTCAGTTCATTCGAATCAGGAAGGGCAAGAAGTTTAGAGAATGCCCAGGAATCACTAGGAGGCTGCATATTTATGGGAGGAAATATGACAAAGAAGAGAAAGTAGACAGGCACAGGCTAGGCTGAACAATTTCACACACCTAGACATGCCTTCATCGCCTAGATGGCTTTTTTAGACAGGCTGCCTACAAGAATTAGGCTCAGGAGATGGGCGCATTAGGAATCTGTGAATTGCCTATTCTGCAATCAGGCTGAGGAGATCCATGACCATCTTCTTTTCATACGTGTGTATTTAAGTTGCTATTGATGAAAGTATTGCAACTGTGTGATAAACACAGAGCTGTTCCAGGTTGGCAAGCGGAGTTGCACTGGGCACAGATAAAACTTAGAGCAAAAGCTCTCATTTCCTATGTTATTTGGACTTGAGTGTGAATGTCACATATGGGTGTGTATCCGACACGGCTAGGTTCAATATTTTCTAAGTTTTTGCATGTATTTGGACGGTCCTCGAAGGATTAGCTCCTTATACTCATATCTGAAAATGTGTTGAATACGGATACTTCAAGAAAAATAAAGAGTCTGAGCAACATAGTTCATTTCTGTATTTTGTGTAGCATGGAGGGCTTGCATCTATTACCTATGGAAGGAAAGGAACAATAGAAGTTCAGTTCAAGGAGGAAAGTTGAATTCAGTTTTCTGTTATTTTCTGCTCTATTGTAGCCAGAATAAGATTTAGGTTGCACGGTTTCAGGAATATAGCAAGAGAACTAAACACAACAGTTGTGCTTGTTGCAGGACTTAACCCAACAAATTATGGCACAAGCTGACAACAGCGATGCACCACTTGTGTCCGCTTTCCTAAAAGCACCACTCTCTTTCAAGAGGATTCATCACATGTCTGTTACTATGGAGTTAAATAATGGCGGGGGTCTAATTGATACTATGTACGCATAGTCTCTAAACTTCATTTTTGTTGCTCTTTTGCAACTTAGTTTGCATTGTAGCAGCTCATCTACTTCTTTTGGATAACAAAAACCTAAAAAAAATAATTCTAAATAATTTTCTTTTCTAATTTTCCACTCACCCTTTCATCCTCCTACTTTTCTATGTTACCAAGCAATGCTTATGAAAATGAATTAAAAGCATAAGTTGAAACATGACTTGCACATCAATTCTTTTGTTCTATGCTACTCAAACTTGGATGTGACTGTCGAACATGAGTATTTTTAATTTTTTTAAGATTTTAATGTATTTGGAGGGTCCTTGGAGGATCATATCCCTATACCCATATCCAGATATGGGTCAAACACAGGTGTTGGATACGGATACTTCAAAAAAATGAAGAGTCAGAGCAACGTAGCTTTTGTTTGTCAGATAGGATAATTTCTTTATTAATTAACGTTAAATTAAAAAGCATACAAGCTACCTTCATACAATCAATATCATTTAAAGAATGGCTTTTAATTCAACAAAACAACAGTACCAGAAATCAATAGCCTTATAGTCATTTTCCCCTGCACAAAATCTTTCTCTTATCAAAGAATTAAAAACATGTTAAGTGACTAGAAACCTCAACCCACACAAATAATTTAGAGGATTTCAAGGTTAAGAATCTAAGAAATCCAAAAATGAAGTGAAAATAAATAGAAAAAGCCTTTAATTGAAATCAACAGGAAAACATTCCAAATAAAAGCCAATGACCCTACGTTGCTCTGACTTTTCATTTTTCTTGAAGTACCTGTGTCAAACACCCATGTCTGATACATTTTTGGACATAGGTAACCTCCAAATACATGGAAAAACTTAAAAAAAAAAAAAAGAGAAAAAAAACTGAACATACCTGTGTCAGAAACATACCCATATCTAACACTCAGACCTAAGTCCGGGTAACAAAGCAATAATCAGTCCATCAATACTTTCAGTGCAAGGAATGGTTAATCTCGGCAACCAGTCAAACACATACTTCAACCAAAAGAATCAGCCGATCATCCATGTGGCCCAAAGATATTGCTCAACAGCAACATGACACTAAAGTTGTTGATCTCATAGAATCATATTGTTAGGTATAATTTATGTCAAATGGTGAGATACAGGATTCAACGATATAGCAAAGAACCCTAAACCCCAACCAAAAAGGCTAAATTACTGAAAGACTGAATCAATTCACATATAGTGAGAACAAATGACTATGACATTTTAAAGTTTAAAAAAAGCAGAGGTTAATGCGGTGAACCATATACATACTGAAAAAAAAATAAAAAAAGCAACCTATAATGAGCACATGAAAACTGTAGAATATAAGGAACAAAGGGAACACGGTTATTTGGGGCTGACCATTTGTCAACGAATGTTTTTTTGCAGGGATTTTCCAGCTGAATGAAGCAAAAAATGCATTAATATCTGCACCAGGCAACACCGTTTTCACATACCGCTCAACTGAAAGCTTGCTAGCAAGACCACCACGTTTCTTGCCTGCATTCGCAAGCTTCTGGAGGCGCTTCGGAGGATATAAGTACCTATCCAAGAAATGACCAGTAATGGCAACTCTCCTTCCCACCTTCCAAGTCCATATGTCACCTTTCTTAGGCCAATCAACAGGAGCATATGGCAAACCTACACCAGATGCTTCTGGTGAGACAGGCCTGAGATGGAGACCGTTTTCTCTTCTCCTAGGTGTGCTTCCATTAGTTTCCTTAGTATTATCAACCTCCATAAGATTCAAGTTTAGCTGACAAGTAGCCAAGGGCCAGCACAATGCACCCGATGCTGTTTAAGATTTTATAGAAGTTTAGTGATTAAAAGATTCCTGAACGCTTCGGTTATCGCAATACAAATTGCATTATTCATGATCATACTCCTACGGCAATAAATACAAGCATAGATTTGCTCAGATATATCTACATTATTCCATTCCAAGGGAAAAACCACTGCTGAATTTCATATTGAACTATTCAAACCGTTTCCAAGGTTCAGATAAATTACTCAAATGATATATGTATGTAGCCAAAATCCAATTACACTAGTGTAAAACTAAATTAATTTTACATACTTTCAAAACTTTTTATACGATTAATATTTGTATAATTCGACCGTCGCGTTTCATATTGTATTTACATAGATCATGCACGGGAGTTTTGAGTAAATTGAAAATGTCTAACTATTTGTTCAATATAAAAAACTTTCAACCATTAGATATATACAGAAAAAGACATTATTTTCAAAACTTTACTTGGACGATGAGTACAATTATATTGCTAAATCTAACGGTCGATTTATTGAAATATTAATCGCATAAAAAATTATAAAAGTGTGTAAAACTAAATTAGTTTTGCGCTAGTGTCATTGGATCTCTCCTCATATATATATATATATATATATATATATTGCTCCTACTCTTCATTTTTCTTAAAATACTAATGTCCAACACCCATATCCGATACATATTCAGACATGGGTTTGAAAATACGATCCTCCAAGGACCCTTCAAATACATTAAAATCTTGAGAAAAATTGAATATACTCATTTCCGATACTTACACCCAAGTCCGAGAAATATAGTCTGTATATATGTATATATAGCAAGATCAGTGTAAAACTAATTAGCTTTATATGCTTTTATAACTTTATATACGATTAATATTTTAACAAGCTAATCGTTGGATTTAACAATATAATCACTCTTGCAGTGTATGTAAAGTTGCGAATTGATCCAATATCTATACCATATCAATCATGCAAACACACAAACATATTTGTATATTTAGTGGTTAAATAGTTAAACATTTTTAATTTGCTCAAAATTTGACATGCATGATTTATATAAATAGCATAAAACATATAACTTATATGAATATCTATACCATATCAATCGAGAATATTATATATATATATATATATATATATAGACACACAAACATATATGTATATTTAGCAATCAAATAGTTAAATATTTTTAATTTACTCAAAATTTGATATGCATGATTTATATGAATATAATATAAAATACAATAATTAAATTAAATAAATACAAATAGTGCAAAAAAATTACGATAGTAGGCAAAACTAAATTAATTCTAATGTTAAGCTATATTGATATGATTCTTCATTTTTTTTAAATTACCTGCACTCGACACATCTTTTAATATAGGTACGAGGATATAACTTTCGAGACTCTTTAAATACATGAAAAACTAAAAAAAAAAAAAATTGAACATATCGTATCAAACACATATCCGTATCTAACACTAACATCTGAGTTCGAATATCACAGGCGTAAAGAGATATGTGGCACTCAAATGAAGATGTTAAAGATACAAAATTCAATGCCATAAAAAAACTAATAAATCAATGCAGGTTCTTTTAACATCCAACAAAGAATTCAAGAATCTCTTCGAACGATTGATAAGCGTTAATTAATATCGAATTTTTCATCTTTTAACTTCTTAATGGAAGAGAGAAAACGAGAAAAATAAAAGGAATTAAACAAAAGAGAAATCACCTGGGATTGTGTCTTAAAATTTTCACGGGAGCAAGAACGACGATTTCTGCACCTGCTAAAGCTGAAATTAAAGGGAAGACGAGAAAAAACATGAGAAATGATTTTTTTTTTTTCCTGCCTTTTAGTGGTTGAAGAAGAAATGAAGCCCTAATTAAAATGGGACTATTTATTTCACCTGTAATGGGCCGGGTTTAGATAAATAATTTATTAATTTAAATTATTATTTATTTAGTAAAAATTTATTTTTATTAAAATTTAATTATAAAAATATATAAAAATTAATATAAAAATTATAATATTTTAATATTTTTTAAAATAATAAAATAAATTTATCTGTATATGTGAACTAAATTCGAATAAAAAAATTTTAAATCATGATTCGACTCAATCTATTGACAAACCTAAGAATCATGAGCTTCAACGGAAACCTTTTTTTGGCCATAGAGAAAAAAAATTGGGTATAATTTCTTTTCATTATTTTTTAATATATTTTTAATTATTTTTTAAAAGTGTATTTTTAACCATTAATAAACGGATATATACATGTGAGTAAAAGAAATTATGCTTCAAAAATATGAAAGAAATGATTTTTTTTTTAAAAAGGGAATAACTACATATATATCTTTAATTTTAAATTTTTTATTATAGTTCTTTTGAATTTTTATTGATTTTTAACTAAATTGATGTAATTTAACTTAATGATATAATACTTATTTAAAAGCTTTAGATATAAATAAATTATGGTCTATTTAGAAAAGTGGGTGAAATAAAAAAAATTATAAAAAATATAAATAAGAAAAGAAATTATTTAACTGCAGGTAATGATTATTTAAACGGAACAAAATAAGGAACTAGTTTTTTTTTTTTTTCAAAATAAATTAAATTAAGTATATAACTTAATATACTATATCTTGATTCGATATTTTATTTGTAATTTTTCAATGATTTAATATCATTTAATTTACGATAATAACTTAATTAAAAATTTTATATCAGTAAAAATATAAATATAAATAAATAAAAATAATAAGTATTATTTACTATCCATAGCATTTCTCGAATCATCCAACATCCAATGGATTTACAACTTACTAACGGATCAAATAAAGGAAGCACATGTTCCATACTAATCAAGCTTTTAAATAGTTAATACAGCTCACAATTAGGTATAAATAAGTCAAACAAAGTTAGCTCGAAGTAAAGAAACCATAAACATCCAAACTCTCATTTTTCTTTTGAATATTTTTTAAATTTTTATTGATTTAAGCATATAACACATTTGAAAAATCAAACTTTAATACCTTTTAGCATTTTTCTTTTGTCTTTGCAAATATTTTTTAACATTTGAGTTGACATTTATGAGATATTTTGTGGTCTATGACAAAGACGACATCAATAAATGTATTGAAAAATAATCGATAATAAAGTACATATTAGAGCTTAACATTAAAAAGAAAGTATTTTGTTTCATATTGGGTCATACTTTTCTTTGACCCATTTTTTGCTTACAAGCTTAAGCTAATGTTAATTTTTTTTAATAATTAAAGCTGTCAAATTTAAATTTTATTCATTCAGCATTATCTTAATAGATCATACGATCTTTGATAAAATACAAATTACTTCATTTAGTAAATATTTTGTTTTAGTTTTGTTCTCTTCAGGCTCAATTGTTGATTTTTTGAATTAGACATGTTTGTGGTTAAATAGTCCATCCAGTGTAACAAACTTGGCTTGCATTAGATTGGGCTAGGATATGAGTTTTGTTTTTAGGAATCGGTCCAATTTAAATCACTATTTAAATAGTAAAAAATATTTTTATTTAAATTTAATTATAAACATTAATATAAAATAATTTTTATATTTTTTAATATTATTTTAAAATAGTGAAATTGGCTCTTGGGTCAACTCACACCAAGCCCAACTCGACCAAGACCTAAACTTAGGCAAGAAAATAAAAAAATTACAATGATCCAGCCTAACCATAAATACCTCTAGTTTAAATGCTTTTCTTTTTAGTTAAAGCTTTTCTTTTGTTAATGCCTCACAATGAAAATTAGAGATTGGTAATGAAAGGAAAAAATTTTCTAATAACTTTTTGAAAGCTATAAGTAAACCATTAATAATTAATATGCGCATAAGAAATTAAGTGAGTTGTCTAAAATACGAAAATGATTATGCTTTGGCATACAGAGATCAGTGACCGTAATAATATTATAAAAGAAATTGTTGGTTATCGGGCAGACTCGTCGCCCAACATCTTGGTAGATTGATGGGGATTAATAAATATGATTCGATGAACTCAATTTAAATGGAAGATAAAATAGTGTATACACATAAATTTCATGTTGACTATATGATAAGAAAGATTGAGAGACAAATAATAATTTTATTTATTAAATTTTGAAGTTAATAATTTTTTGAAGTTCATAAAATAAAGAAATCTTTTGATTTTTTCTTCAACAAAAAGTTGGATCCAAAGATCTCCATGACTTGATCTTGAATA
Organism: Adansonia grandidieri; assembly: GCA_038382065.1. Lineage (NCBI taxonomy): Eukaryota > Viridiplantae > Streptophyta > Magnoliopsida > Malvales > Malvaceae > Adansonia > Adansonia grandidieri. Next base: position 4,964,653 of record JBBYHK010000023.1, on the reverse strand, counting down.
GAAGAAATTTATTGCAAGTGTCCTTGAGACTAGATCTTGAAAACATGATTGATCTCCTTTCTTTTGATAGAACAAGATCGAAAAATAACCTTTGGAGAATTTTTTATAATAGACACATCGTTCCTTAAAATTTCTTTAGGTATTTTTTTAATTCTTTCAATATTCCATAGAATTATTCTTAGAATATTGGAGAGAATCTTGGTCTTAAAATCTTCTCTTTAGCCTTATGAATTGTGAAATTATGATGAATGGGCTAAAGGAAGTCTTTATTTATAATGTCAGCCAATTGGGTGAAAGAAAGTTCTTAAAGAATATTATTTTTTTATAAAAGAGTTTTAAAATAAATTATTTATTTCTTAATTAATTTAATTGGGGATAAAATAACTCTTGAAGATTTTGGTGTCTTTATGAGAGAGTTTTAAAAAGATAAAGAGCAAAGATTATCCCACCAGCAGTGCCAGAAATTAGGTCACAAAAATTTCATGTCCAAAATATAACAAGAAAATTTTTAGGGCAAATAATAATTTTATTTATCAAACTTTGAAGTTGCAACTTTTAAAAGTTTTTTAAATAAAAAAATCTTTTTATTTTTTCTTTAGCAAAAAAATTTTGATATGAGGATCTTCATGACATTATCTTGAAACGATGAACTATCTTGTTAGTATCTTTGAGACTAGACCTTAGAAATTAATATTGATCTCTTTTATTTTTATAGAAAAGAATGAACCTTTAGAGAATTTTTGAGAACAAGCACATCATTCTTTAAAAATTTCTTGAATTTCTTTAATTCTTTCAATTTTTCATAAAATTCTTCTTGGATTTTTGATAGGATTTTAGTCTTCAAAATTTTTTCTTCAAACTTTTAAATTGTGAAATTATGATGAATGATTTTATGGAAGTTCTTATTTATAGCGTTAGCCAGTTAGGTGAAAAAAAATTCTTAAAGAATATTATTTCTTTATAAAAGGGTTTTAAAATAATTTATTTTATTTATTTCTTAATTAATTTAATTAGGATAAAATAATTTGGTGTATTTATTAGAGAGTTTTAAAAGAAATTAAGGGCAGAGATTGTCCACCAGGCATGCCAGAAATTAAGTTACAAAAATTTCATGTCCAAAATATGACAAGAAAATTTTTAGGATAAATAATAATTTTATTTATCAAACTTTGAAGTTATGATCTCTAAAAGTTTCTAAAGGTTCTCAAAATGGAGAAATCTTTTTATTTTATTTTCTTTAGCAAAAAAATTGATCCAAGTATCTTCGTGGCATTATCTTGGATCGATGAACTATATTGCATTGAGACTTGATCTTAAAAAATAAGATTGATCTCCTGTCTTTTGATAGTAAAAGAATGAAGAATAGCCTTTGGAAAATTCTTGACAACAAGCACTTCATTTTTCAAAAATTTTTTGATTTCTTTAATTCTTTCAATTCTTCACATAATTTTTCTTAAGATTTTGGATATGATTCAGGTCTTCAAAATCTTCCCTCTAAGCATATGAATTGAAATATTATGATGAATGGCTTAAAAGGAAGTCCTTTTTTATAGTGGTGCTAGCCACCAAGTGAAAAAAGTTCTTAAAAATATTGTTTATTTATAAAAAAGTTTTAAAATGACTTATTTTATTTATTTCTTAATTAATTTAATTAGAGATAAAATAGTTATTAAAGAATTTGGTGTCTTTGTAAAAGAATCTTAAAAGAGATTAAAAGCATAGATTGTCTGCGTGGGTGTGATTGAAAGTTGGTCATAAAAGTTTCATGCCTAAAATATGACAAGAAAAATTTTAGAACAAATTATAATTTTATTTACCAAGCTTTAAAATTAAAATTTCTTAAAGTTTTTAAAATAAAAATCCTTTTAATTTTTCTTCAGCAAAAAATTTGATCCAAAGATCTTCACTATTTCATCTTGAATTAAAGAAATCTGCTACGAGTTTCTTCGAGGCTAGATCTTGGAAAGCAGGATTGATCTTCTTCCTTTTGATAGAACATGATCGAAGAACAACCTTTGGGGAATTCTTTGAGAACAGACACAGCATTCTTCATATTTTTTTTTAATTTTTTTAAGTCTTTCAGTTTTTCATAAAATTCTTTTTAAGATAGGAGAAGATTCAAGCTTGTGAATTGTAAAATAATAATGAATGGCTTAAGGAATGTTTTTATTTATAGTGCTAACAATCTTGTTGAAAGAAAGTTCTTAAAGAATATTGTTTCTTTACAAAAAAGTTTTAAAATAACTTGTTTATTTCCTATTTTCTTTAATTAGGGATAAAATAATTCTTAAAAAGCTTTAAAATAAAACTTTCTCATTTCACAAGGTTTTTTGATAGGGTGCGAAAATATTGTCATTTAAAAATGATAAAAATCTGATTCTTTTAAAGGAAATAATAGTAATAACAAAAAATTTTGAAAAAAAAAATTTGAAACACAGAAATTACTTTTGAATACCAAAAATTAAAAATAATTTTAAATGAGGTTTGGGATAACACGTAATTAAGAGGTACCAATTTATGGATGTTATGAGAGTGTTCATCTTTCCCTACATGTAACTGACTCTCGAGCCCCAAAATTTATTTCTCTGCTTTACAAGCAGACCATGAGATTCGTTTCAAGGGTTTCAAAACCTTTAGAAGATGAATCTTAATAGGTGACAAATCATAGCTAGCCCAAAAAGATTGGTGATGACTCTTAATATCTTGACTATTTTACAATAGCCATACAGGAAAGTTGGATGACTTGGTCCAAAATTATTTCCCCTCTGATGAGTCGGATTCGCGTTCTACATATTATGTAGGCTTCATCTAATTAGTGGTTTTACAATTGTCAGTCATGCTACTAATATGAAGGAAAAACCTTGAATTATTATTGAATAGTGATTACTTTGCATTATTAATTGTATATTCCTTGTCCAATCTGATTGACTCATGGGCATATACTAATAAAGCCAGCAACAAAAATCGAATCCCAATTTTGGTTTTAGTTTTGATGCATATAACTCTTCTTTTGGGTGCTTTCTTTAGGCCTTATTAAGGCATTCCAATGCCTCCTTATTAAGGCTAAGGACACTCCCTAAATAGCAATTAAATTTCCTTGAACAATTCACTGAACACAATGCCTTAAGACTCATTAGCAAGGCTACTACCAAGGGAGTTCAAAATCAACACGAAATGCTTTTCAAATCTTTTTTATTACGGCATCGGTTAGATGTATCTAAGCTAATTGTGACTTAATTTCCCTAAGATTTCAATGTGAAGCCATAACAAAAACATAGGCTAAGGCTTGCTCATTAATTGAGCAACTTAAACCTATTATTGGGGTCTTTTAGCAAGGTAAACACACATTTTATCAAATATGTTCTAGACTTATCAACCTTAGATCAAATTGCCTAGACATTAACAAGATCACAAAACAAAAGCAAGACATCATCAATATTGGTGTGGCTAAACTTTAGGATGATTTGAACCACCATGGCCAAACCTTCTTCATACAATTCTCAACTTACATTTCACCAAACACATTTTAATCTCACCTATTATCAACACAAATCAAAGATAAGTACAAGATCAACACCAAATTCATCCTAGCCGAATCTTGGAAGAAGTAATGAACACCATGGTCGAATCTATTTCTGTAGAGATCTAAGCTTGAATTTCAGCAATGGTCAAGCAACTCATTAACCAAACCATGTAATAAGGATACAAGATCCTTATTAAAGTAAAAATTATGATTTATAAATTAATAAAAAAGTAAAAATTATTTTTGCATACGCCTAATTTTATCTTTCTAATTGATATTTTCCCAAGCTTTTATAGGTTAATGGGCATTTCTTAGTGTGGATATTCTTGAACGAAGCATTGATGACTAAGATCTAGCCGAGGTCTCAAAATGGTTTAAAGGTATGAATTCACTAAAAAAAGGGCACTTGAATTTAAGTAGTTAGGATTGGAAATCGAGCCCCGGGTCATTAAAAATGATATGAAGTGTAAGTTTGCTTGTCTACACTTCCTGATAAAGGTAGATGATTATTGAAGACAATCAGAGTCAAAGGAGGCTAGTTTAGAAGTCGAATCTAAACGTCAATAAAAAGTCAAAAGTCAATTAAAGACTAAGTCAATAGTTAAAAATCAACCGTATGATGAAATATTGACTTTCAAATTTATGAAGCTAAAAAAACTTAAAATTTGAAATTGATTGCAATATTTTGAAATTAAGCGTGGAGAGAAGGTCAAGAAAGTGCAATAAAGTCCAAGTCATGAGAAAACATTAGAAAACAAATTTTTAAAAACTTAATCCGAGATAGAAAAATCCATATTTTTTGAAATAAATGTTGTTAGGGCCATTTTAGCTACAGAAAGAAACATCCCAATTAAATTTTTGAATGAAGACGTCAGAATCAATTGGATCAAGAAATAAATGTACAAGGATGGTCACATTTTAATCACATGGCCAAATTTAATATGACACGTGCTCAAGGTTTGTCTTGCAATTTCTCCTCTAATTAAAAGGCATTTAAGACTTTAAAGAAAAGGTTAGCAATGGTGGCTGGAGGTGCTTAAAGGCTGTTAATGGAAGTTAATTTGTAAGTAGACATCTCTAAAGCTATCCATGGGTGAGATAAATTAAAATGACAATCAAAATGCCTTAAATAGGAATGAGTGGTGCCACATTTGGGAGGTCATTCTTTTTTTTTTTTTTATAGATTTTTGCTAAACATTCTTATTTTCTTGGAGAGAAAAGGAAAAGAAAATTGCTAAATAAAAGCTTAGAAGGTAAAATTTCTTACTTTTTCTCTAGTAATTTGATCATTGGTCTTGTCTTCTTTCTAGATTCATTATGATTTGACCTTAGATTTCTTTAAATGCATTCGGCCAAGTATGTTGTTCATGACTTCGACCAAATTAAAGTTAAAGTTTTGAACTGTTTCCACATACAGGAAAAAATAACTTAGATTTTTTCGTCATATATAACATTACAAAACTTAGAATAATTGAGAGCGATTAATAATTATCTTCAAAAGATCTAAAATCATTTTTAATAGTTATCTTCTAAAATTGTATCTCTAAAAAAATTTGAAAAATATGAATGTGTGAATGGTATGGTGGAAGCCTTATGATGTCTGTGATATTCGATTGCTGTTGTAACTAGTTACAGATTAACAAGAATATCTCGTTCCTTTTAAGGGATCATTTCATTTATAATTCATCTGATATTCTATATAATACTTTCGCGAGTCTATATAATTTAAGATCAATTACACTGCAACAATTGAAACTGATATGGTCTCCTTTCAACGGTCATTGATGGTTGGTACAAGAAGTAACTCTAGTTGTTCCATTTTCTGTTCCATATATTTTAGCCTATCTTCTAGGAATTTGAGATATTATTTGACATTTTCAAATGACTAGTATGGTTGAGGGTGGAAAAACATGTCTGAAAAAAGACATTATTTCCATTATTTTAAGCAGTAACTGCTGTTTCTGTCTGTAATGGGGATCAATATATATACTATGTTGTTTGGAATTAGAGATACGTATTGGATATAAGTATGTGTCTTATTTGGGTATATTTAATTTTTTTAAATTTTTTTTTTATATATTAGAAGAATCATAACTTCATATCCATATTCGAATATATATTGGATAAAAGTATCGGATACGGATACTTTAAGAAAATTAAAGAATCAGAGTAACATGTATATATATATATATATAACATGTATATATATATATCCGGGACATACATCTTAGATTTTTTTTCCCCTAATGATTTCCATGCAAGTATTCTTCATGCATAATCATCAACTGTTCTGCTACCTGTAAAAAGTAATGGAGTTAGAACCACAATTTACATCCAAAAAGATTGAATAAATTAGCCAAAAAAAAAAACCCCTAAATTTTGGTTGAACCAAACAACATGGAGAACCCATTTTGGATAAAAGGGTGTATATATTTAAATACCTCCTCAATGCTGCCATCCTCAATCTCTGTATTTAGAGACAGTAGCATGCTTTCATGAAGCAAATTTTCTAAATCTTCCACCCCAAGTGCTGCAAATTCAATGTATAATTCAGTACTAATATTCCTACATACCAACTTCCAACCTGAGTGAGAAGTTTTTAGAACGACAATATATACAAGAAACCTAGATAGGAAGCATGGACACAAACACCGCAATATGGGTATGAAATGATTCTCACAAATGATACAAAAATTAAGCTATGGGTACGGTAGGACACAACAACAAAAATTATTTTTTTATATAATAATATAAAATAAAAATGTAAAACAAATACTTTTTAATTAAATATTAAAATGCAAAAACCTTGGCTTATAATATATATATATATATTCAAATACAAATAACTTTTCAATTTTTCAATAATTATTTTTTGAATTTAAAAATTTAAATTTTAAAAAACCCATAAGAACCAAATTAGTAATTATTGATTTCATATTTCGGAGAAAAACGCCACAAAAAAAAATCATTACAGGTCCAAATGTGTCCTTTTCAGTTTTGGATATCTCAGGGACAGGTTAAAAAAATAAAAATAAAAATAAAAATAAAAATAAAAATAAAATCAGACATAGTAAAAATAAAAAATAAAAAGAAATTGATGATAAGTTGATTGAGAATGTAGAAAGAAATAAAAAGAAAATTGGATAGAAGAAAAGGGAAAGGCAGTCCTTGAGTAAAGAGAATTTTTATGTTTCGATCATATCTAATTTTATTTTTATTTTTTAACGTATCTTGTGTATTTGACATATATTTTACAGCATCAGACACGTGTTTGATGTTTAAACACTTTTCTAACGGCAATATCTTAGCTTCGTAGCAAGAAACAAGATTCTGAAATTTGTATATACATATAATATTTATATAATATTTTTCATATCATATATGTTTTTAAAATTTAAATATTTATATAAATTTAACGATTAAATAATTTATATTATGTAAATTTTTATATATTTGTGTATTCTTATTATATTTTTTATGTCATACTCGTATTATATAACGGTGTCAAGACCAAAATTACAAGATCTACAAGAAACACGAGAAATAGCAAAAAAAATAATAAATAAATAACCTTTGGATTGAAAGAACCAGAAGAAGACATCAGCGGCAAGCTGTTGGGATTTCTGAAAGGAATCACGGCCACCCCATTGGTTTTGGACAGCCATTTGAAGGCCATGCCATCGGGAAAGAAGCGATGTTATTCGCTCCTGGAGATCATGAGCCTCATGCTTTTGACGACTAGAAGGATCGAAACTCGAATGGTTGTTCCCATTCAAGGATCCCATATTCTGAGACCTCTACTTCTTATTTTCAAGATATCCCAAAAGAGTGAAAACATTATTTATATATATATATATATAGAGAGAGAGAGAGAGAGAGAGAGAGAGAGAGAGAGAGAGAGTTGTTTTTATTTGTTGTTTTGTTGAAAATATGAGTGTAAGATTGAAAGAGGTGCGAAAAGTTTGGGATTAGAGGAGAAACGATCGGTTGAGAAAATAAGCCATTACACCTATATTGAACAGTAGTCAACCAGATTGAGCTACAGGGAAAAAAATGACGTAGTTTTTGCGAGAATTTAAATAACCATCGTAATGTTTAATTTGTGATTTCGGGTTTTTTATATTTATTTTAATTGTGTTTGAAGGGTTAGTGATTATAAATCTAATGTATAGCTTATGAAAAATTGAGCATGATTAATAATAATTTAAAAAAAAAATTATTCTTAAAAATTTTAGAGATAAAAAATTATTTTTAATAATTCTTCTTAATACTAATAAATTCAAAATAGAAATTTTTTTATGTCCTCTTAAGTGATAGAGTATCATAAACTATTTAAAATTTATAATTATTATATTTATAGTAAGTTATGCAAAATACGGCTATAATGACTATAATGAACATAATAGCATCCATACAAGTGATTGTGAGCCAAGCTTAGTCAGGTTTAAGTTGGGTCAGGCGTAAGCATAGTATTAACACTATTTATATTTGTTTAAGCTTAACCCAATACAAAATATGGGTTTCATGTTCTATCTAAGTTCACTCATATTTATAAATTGATAGTTAAATCCGTTCATAGTTATATTTTTTCTATTTTAAAAAAAATATTTTTTAGATTTCATAGTTAGTAATTTGATTTTTTTATTAAATTTAAACAAATAAAATATATTTTTTAATATTTATAATAAAATATTACATATATTTATTCTTTATCTATGCAATTATATATCACAAAGATGAATCCAATTATTATTGGAGGAGTTGAAAGTGTAATATTAACATAGTTGTATGAAAGTAAAAACTTGAAACCAAGTCAGAGACAGTTGTTTTTTTTTTTTCTTTTATTAATTTACCCTATACTTGTTTTTCTTGTGGTTGAATCTTTCTTCCTCCATAAAATTCTCTTATATATATATATATATATATATATATAAAACTAAATTTGTTATGCACATTTTTGTAATTTTTTAAGTGATTTATATTTATTTAATTTCATTCTCATATTTCATTTCTATTTACAGAGATTATGCATATTAAGTTTTAAATAAATTTAAAATGTCTAAATATTTATTCAATATAAAAAAATTTTAATCAATAAATATATATTGAAAAATAGTATTTTTGATCAACATGATAAAGATATCGTATTAAACTAAAACTTTACATGTACAATGAGTATAATTATATTGCTAAATCAATGGTTAATTTAATAAAGTATTAATTGTATAAAAGTTAACAAAGTTTGCAAAACTAAGTTACTAAGTTAGTTTAAATACTATTGTAAATGGATTCCTCCATTTATATGAGTTTGTATTTGATACATTAAAAATATATAAATGTATATACTATCAATAAACTAGATCTCATCAAAACTTTTTTTTAAAAAAATAAAGATAACTATTTTTTAATAAGTTAGCATCAGCGTATTTACTAACAGTGTATAGTTTTATTCACTGTAAATGCATCAAATATAAATCTTTCTCTATTTATTGAAAGTCACGATATATGAATAGGGAAAAATATCGTTGATGCTGGTATTCAAAACTTAGACTTGCTAGATATTAATTCTTAAAAGTAACTACGTAAACAAACTAGGTTAAACCATGATTTGTAATTTTTTTTTATCTAAGTTCATCTTTGATACATTAGTAATGAAAACATTTTAATTTCATAAGTAGGTCAAGAGGTTACCAAATGTCCCAAATTCCATTTTTGATTATTATTATTGGCCACACCTAAAGGTATGTGTCACCCTTTTATAACACTACTCATAAAATTTGAAATCTCTATTGGATTGAATAATTTTTCTTTTGTCAAATGGATAAAATTGAATTGGTTGCTTAATTTGAGTTCTATTTGTAGGTCTAGTTTGATGATAGTAAAAAGTATTTGTTTGATTCCATGAAGTATTAGATTTTTAAATTCAGTGATTAAAAATTAAATTTTGATAACTTTAATTATAAAAAAATAAATAAATAAATTGAAATTTGAGATGACGAAATCAAATATATGGTGCAAAAGATAGCCTTCTTTATGTAGGAAATTTTGAATTTACATTATTAAAAATTTATATCTAATGTATATGGTTTTAAAAAAATTGGCAAAAACCGAAATCAAATTCAAAATCATAATGTTCAATTTAGTTGGATTATTTTTTGACCATTTAAATAGATTCGGATCAAATATTAAACATTTCAATTTGATTTGAATAGAATTTTGAATCATGAAACAAAAAATTGAAAATATCCAAACCAAACTGAAGTATAATTCAATAGTGCTAAACTTTTACCATTGATCACTCATCTCATACCTGTTTGCAACATTAACTATAATTCATCTGTTTACCAACATATTCAAAATCATTCAAAATCAAATATTGAAAATCATACAACAGTTGCCAACATACCTGTTTACAACATTAACTATAATTCATCTGGTAAATGTTACCAACATATTACTTCTTCCATCTCGTTGTTTTTTTCAATTGTTACCTTTAGGATCAAACAAACTAAATTTTTAATAATTTAAATGTTTAAAAGTAAAATTTTCAAACTTTGGATTTCAAAATATTCAAAATTTATATTTTTAAATTTTAATTTAATATGATATTTTAAATATTAATGATCAAACTTGAGTTCATTTGATAAAAAAAAAATAAAACAAATATGGACAAATAAAATGGGACAGAGATTATTAAAGGCTAAAAACATTTATACACCCACAGTGTGAACAGAAAAATATAGTGGGTGAAAAAAAAAAAAAGAAATAATGTGAAAAAAAAACATAATACAAATACAATTGTTAAATTAAAGAGTTCATCTTTGAATGATACATTAATAATGAAGTTTTTTAATTTCATTAGAAGAATTCAGAGATTATCATATGCTCTATTTTTTTAGATTAAATTTTTTTATTTTTTAAAATATATTTTAAAAGGCATGTGTTATATTATTAATCCTCTTGTCGATACGAAAAACTCCGTTGATCGTTGATGGAATAATTTCTGTCTTATATTTATATTTGACACATATCTCTTAGGTCGAGAAAAAACCAAGATAACAAAAAAATCAATTCAAATCATAGTGTTCAATTTGATTTTTATTGAGTTTGATTTGATTTTAGTTCGGATAGTAATTAAGTAAATTCGGTTTAATTCGATTTTTCGGTCATAAGTTAAAAAACATAATTGTTCAAATTGAATCAAATTCTATTTTTCAATTAGTTTTAAAATGTTTATAATATATCAAAATAATATTTTAATTCTCAATTCGTGAATAAAAAATTAAAAATACTATAATTTTTTTAAAAAAAATTTAAAAATAAATAAATTAAATTAATCTAAACCGATGAAATACAATTCGAATCCGTTCAACTGTAAATACTACTCAATTAAAAACTAAAATACTATCCATTAACTATAATTTCTTTTCAAAATCAACCAGAACATACTGTTTATCACCCAAAATATTTCTATTTTTTTAAACAGTTAAATATCTCTAGTATAATTTGGTACCTAACAGTCAGGGTCAAAACTATACAATTGTGGCATAAATTTAAGTATCTTAAGAGTTTACTCCTACCTTATTGCCTAGGGAAAGGCATGAACCCCCGGTATAGTTAGCTATTGCTTATAGTTAGCTAGGAAAGCAGATGAGGTATAAAAAGGAAAAATTTTCAAGTTCCAATGCAACTAAAAAAGCATGTCAATTTATGTTAGTAATATAGGCTTTTTAGTCTTTCTGGTGGTTCATAATAAAGTGTGAACAAGTGAAGTTTACTCTTTTTCCTTTTTTTCTAAAAGTTGCTTTATGAATTCTTTGAATAAATTGCATTTATACAATATATTTTATTTTTATTTATAATTTTTTTAAAATTTAAATTTTGCATCCATAAGCTTTTTTTTAAAAAAATATATTTTAAATTCATCATCATTGATATTTAATGAAATTTGCCATTTTCAGATTTGTATAATTTTAGTATGTGATTATGTGTGGATTTCTATATCACCAAAAAATTGAATCCTTTTGATTTTTTTGAATTTAAATTTATGTCATATGGGGAATTAAGGTGGCATATTATGTTAAAATTTTTTTTTAACTGTGTTTGAAAATAAAATTGAAAAATAGTAAATGATTTTTTTATTTTATTTAATGTATATGATTGAGCGATTGATGTATAATTTTCGTCACAAATAATAAAAGAAATTTGACTCAACCCGAAGAATTAACTTAATTGGTGAGAAAAGAAGTGTCGTCTTTTTTTTAAAAAAAAATCAAATTCGATCTTTGTAAAAAAAATTTCTAAAAATAAAATTTTAAATACAAATAAAAAAATATCTTAAAATTTCTAAAAAATAGACTTAAGTTCATGCAAAACTTAAAAGTACCCTCACCTTATTTAAAAAAAAAAAAAAGAAGAAAATCAAATGCCCTTTTACCTAAATCAAAATATTCTCACGTTTAACATCATCTTACTTAAGAACCCTTGATGACATGATAAAATACCACTTTTGTCGTGTGTGTCTATATATAGTTAAAAAATGAAATTATTTTTATTTATTTTTAAAATTTTTTTATGAGATAACATTATTTGATTTATTAAATGTATATAAATTTAGGATTTATATTTGATATATTGACAATATATAAATTTATATACTACGGATGAATTAGATCATACCACCTTATTAAAGATTTTTAAAATAAATATAAATGACTTTACTTTTAATGATCTGGTTCACTAACAAAGTATAGATTTATATACTATCACTGTATCCAATATAAATTCGTAATTTGATTAATTTTTTTAAAAAAGTAAATACAAATAACTTTCCTTTTAATAAGATTGATTTATAAATTTATAAGGATTGTAGTAAATATAAACTAGACTGTTAATGCGGACTTTGCTCTAGATGTTTTGACATTTTATAAATATATAATTCTAAAAATATTATAATATAATTAATAATATTAATAATTTATTGTTAATTATTTTACAATATTTTTATTTTTGTATTGTTTAGAGAATAAATTTTTTATAAATAATTTTTTAAAAATATTTTATTTTTTATATTTCAATCTATTATAATATACATAAAATCATATGAGGTAAATACGAATAGACATATGTGTAAAAATTTATATAAAAAGAATTATTAAACTATCAAAATTTATGTAATATATAATACTTTAAATATGATTCTAATACGAGAAAGTAACACAAAACAACAACAACATTTGATACAAAATTGGGAGTTCTATTTAGATATTGTTAATTAAATTTAACAATTCTGAACATAATATGATTATATGACGCAATAACAAAAACAACATAAGTACGATATAAATAAACAAACATGTCAAAACCTATATAAAATTGAATTATTGACATGTCAAATTTTAAAATATATAATACCTTAAATATAATTATAACATAAAAATAATATAAACACGATGTACATATAACAAAAAATTAAATATTATGATAAAAATTAATATAAACATAATAAAAATACATAAAATAAAAATTAAAATAAAATCTCAAAATATTAAAAAGAAGCAAATGAGTTGACAACGTAAAATTGCTTCATCAACTCTTGTTAGATTAAGTGGTAAAAAATTTGACGCATAAGAGTAAAGTTTTTGAGTGCTACGAATAAAAACAATAAATGTTGAAAGAATTTTTTCCTCATTTAAGATCTAATCTGACTTGACTTTTGAATTATTATTTCGACGTGACTACCAAATATTAAAAAGTATCATACTAATAAAAAAGAAAGGGGATTGCCTTAATCTATTGTGCGTGCGTGTGCATGTGTGTATATATATATATATATATATATATATCCCACCTCTCTCCGTCTGTTTCGTAGTCTTTATCTTCAAATCTCTTCGCTTCTTCTTCAGACAAAAAATGTCGAATATATTCTGGAAAAACTTTCATCTCTGCTTCACGAAGCTGAAATCCGAGCATCAGCCTTCGATCTTACCACCGTCGCCATCAAAACAAGACGCCATCGTTTCATCATCAACAGCCTTAACCTCCACTCACACCGACGACTCCAAATCCGCAGCCGACTCGCCTCCGCCTCCGCCTGTTGATTTCGCCACTATATTTGCTTCCCAGCGTTTCTTCGTCTCTTCTCCTGGCCGTTCCAACTCCATCATCGAGTCTCGCGATACAAGACCTGAATCAGGGTCCAAGGCACCGCGGCTGGATGGAGGCGGCGTTGCGATCAAGAAATACTCTCCAGACCCCTACAAAGATTTCAGGTTATCGATGCAAGAAATGATCGAAGCAAGGAACTTAACTCATGGCTTAAAGAAGAATGATTGGGAGTTCCTGCATGAACTACTCCTCTGTTACCTTACTTTAAACCCCAAAAACACCCACAGGTTTATTATCACTGCTTTTGCTGATATCGTCGCTTGCTTACTTTCATCATCGTCATCATCCCCTGGAATCTGACAGCAAATCCCAGACCTGTAAGCCACCGCCGCCATTTATACTCTCATTTCCCTTTCTATTTTATTATTTCGACAGTTTTTTTTTTTTCGGACTCCTGCATTGCATGGGAATTAATTTACTTTGGTCTTTGGTAAAAACAAAGAAATTAATATTATATCTTAGATAAATTGAAGAATCAAGCAACCATGGGATATTCACGTCTCGAGGCAGGCTGCTGTAATTTTTTGTACTTTGGCTCTGTATGTGTGGAAAAATTGTGATGGTCAACGTCATTAATGATACGATTGTTATTTTACGAGTTTAATAAGTTTTGTTATTAATATTTATTATAATTAAATTATAAATATTTAGTAATTTATAATAGTTAAATTCATAATTATAAATTATATGTAAATTTAATTTATAAACTTTAAATAATTATTTTATTCTAATCAATAAAAATTTATACAGCATCATAAATTATTTTAAATCTTTTTAAATGATTATAAGTATAACATGTTTTATTACGAGCAGTACAAATAAAAATATTACAAACATGACTATTGCAATGACTATGATAGCATCATGATATTCAAGATTACAATAAATATAATATGAATAAAAATATATCTACGATTATAATTTAAATTTTATATCTAAGAGCATGCAAAAAGGAAAATGGTATAATTTCTTGGTTAAGTATTCCTCCATGGTTGGAATTGACGATATTAAACTAAGAGCATGCAAAAAAGAAAATGGTATAGTTTCTTGGTAACTATTCCTCCATGGTTGAAACTTGAAATTGACAATATTAAAAACAATTATATGGATATGGTATGAACAAATAATTAAAATTAAATATGATATAAATATATAAATATTTTAAAAATTTTATAATAAAAATTATTTATATATCAAAATTTATATAAATATAAAATATTTTAAATACAATAATAATATAATAAAATAAATAAATATAATATAAATATATGAATAATCAAGTCTCGTTGAATATATTGGCAATGGTGATTCCTTGGGGATGCAAAATTCGTTGATTGTTGTTGAACTTGTCTGTGGTCCACGAGGATACGCATGTAAATTCTTGGGAAGTTTTGCACACAAAATCACGAGTTGGTTGGCCACCTTTATGGAATTATATTCTTTAGGACAAATTAGCTAGAGAGCTTTTGCTTAGTACGAGATTCGACTTAGTTCGATTTCGAAAAAAATTAAAATTTAATATGATTATCAGATATCAAGAGGTTTTAGATTAAAAAACTTAGTTACTACGTGTTGGGTTTGTCTAATGATGATCGATCAAGGATTTAAATAAAGATCACAATGAGACATTATAATCATTAGTTAATAGTTTTAGCATATTCTGTTATTGATAATCGCAATCGATATTTATTATAATTAATCATGATAATATTTATTATATTTACAATTAAAATAAATGCAACGCGATTAAAAACGTGTTTGCGAACATATTTAAATCTTAGTGATGATTATTATTACTGTAATAATAAAACTTGAATTCTAACCATGTATTTGTGCAGTTTTGTAATTATTCATAATCAAACTTGGGCACAAAAATAATACACTAATAGAACAAAAGGCAAATAATACTATAGATATTTATGGTTGGATTACAGTTTGAATTTTTTTTCTTTATTTAAAACTAGCTCAAGTCAAGTTCAGTTTAATCTGAAAGCTCGTTTCTTCGTTAAAAAATAATAGATTTTTAAAGACGAAGAAAATGACAACACAAAAAAAGTTCTTTTTATTTTGAATTTAACAGTACTATGGATAAATATTGTCCCTATTTTAATAGTATAGGGACGAATGTTATCCCAAAACTTTTCAGAAATACTGTTTTAAAGGATTACTATTAGAAACTATTTGTTGTATGCAAAACTTTTAGGAATGATTTTTCATTTTTGGAGATAATTATTGATCGTCTTCAATTTCTCTAAATTTTTTAGTGATTTAAAACAATATTAAAAATTTTAAAAATATTTTTATATTAATATTTATAATTAAAATTAAATAATCTTTTTACTATGTAAATAATAATTCGAACTGAATAATCATGCCCAACCCAGCAGGTCTAAATATTAAGCAAACAAATTTTACAAATGATAGTTTTGTTCAATGCTATCCTACTTCAAAGTGAAGAGGATTTTTCAGTTATTTGCATGCAATTTCATTTAAATTTTTTTATGTAATTTGTTGTTTTTGCTGCATATAATAGCAGAATATCTATGAAAAAACTGCCTTCTCTTATTCTTTTGGAGCTTTCATTTGCAAGCCTCAAAATCAAGGGCAAATTTAAAAGGGTAGGTTCGTGCCTTCGCCCTCTTAAATTTTTTAAAACCCAATCATTTGAAAAAGAATTTAAGTTTGTATTTGATCCATCTAAACTTTTTCTGGCTTGGTCTTCCTTTTGTAAAATTTGTAGTTTGATAAAATAAATTTGATAATATTTTTAGTTTAAAGTTCATTCATTATTATTAGTTTAATTTTTTTACTGTTTCAATTAATTAAATAATACATTTACATTAATTAATGTATTAATAATATTTATTCTATACTGATAAGGGCAAACAATAAAAAAAATTAAATAATTACAATATCCAATGCAAATTGTGTATCTAACTTATTTTATTCTTTTCTAAAAGTATGCAATCAAATATTTTTCTTCTGTAATATGAAATAATTTTATGTTTTTATAATTATTTTAATTAGACTATAAATTCTTCTAACATTAAGATTTCAATTCTTATTAAATTTTTTACATGCGTGATAATAATTATAAAATTTGAAAATTGAGACATTTTTATTTATTATGAAAAACTTATATATTGCTGTAATTTTGATATCATATATAACATTTTAATTTTAATATTTCCATACCATAATTGTCCAAAGTTTATGTCAAGCCAAGCTCATATAACAAGAAATTTTTCTCATATAAGATTTGGCCCCAACAGAGACTAAAATAACACAATCCTTGAACAAGTTTATTTCATACATAACTTTTATTTTTATTTAAAGATATATATATATATATATATAAATCGGGCCCTTTGACAGTATTCCTGACTTTGCCTCTACTAAAATCACGTTATTGACCTTTTCCTATCAATGAGCCCCAACATTATTCAAGCAGCCTTTCATCAATGTTCTAGCTTGATAGTTATCAAGCTAAGCACAACTTTATTCCTACAATGATTTGCTGAAGTGGTTAGATGCAATGTAATATTTCATTCTTGATACAATAGTGGAATTACAAATCATACTTGCAGACCATCGTTAACTAATGGTGTAAGGTAAGCGTATTTTCCATCGACTTTTTGGACATTCAAGTCTTGCATTAAATGTTTGCCATTTTATAAGCTTGTTGTGCAAATAGATGGTATATTCTTACATGAAAAATATAAAAGAGTATTGTTGTTAGCTATTGCACAAGATGACAATCGAAACACAGTACCGCTTGCCTTTGTAATTGTAGAGGGTGAAACAATACAGGCATGGTCATTTTTTCTCGACAATTTGCATAGATCTGTGGTTACATAACTTAGCATTTGCTTGACTTCTGATCGACATGAATCCATCAAATATGTCATCAGAGACTCAAGTTGTACATGGAAACCCTTTACGTGTATATTCTATGTATTGTATTCGACATGTTGCCGCTAATTTCAGAAGGAGTTTTAACAATAAAGGTTTGCATTGACAAGTTGTTAATATAGGTATGTAATCACATTTATAGTAATTTAATCTCTTACAACCCTCTCTAAGTTGTTAACAAGTTCACAAATTAACATATGATTGTAATAGCATACAAGTTACGGTAATTTTTAGTGGTGCTATGAAAATCTTCATGCGGAAAATGCAACATCGGTCAATTGGATTAATAAGATCTCGAGAAAGAAGTGGGCTTAATCATATAATGAGGGAAGATGCTATGCACATATGACAACAAACATAGTTGAATATATAAATTCAGTGTTGAAGAAAACTCATCATCTTCCCATAACTACTTTAGTCTAAGCAACATATTTTAGGTTGACATAACTATTTGTTAAAATGAAGAACAATCAAATAGCAATGATGGAGGCGGGCCACACATAATATGAAACAGTCACAGATGCCATGTAAGAAAAATGAAGGAAAACTAACTCTTACCTTGTTCGTGGGTTTACATAACCAAATCAATCTTTTTTTGTTGAAAAGTTAGTAAACCCATAGGAAGGAATTGTGGCTTTAAACTTTAAAGTTAATCTTAATGAGAGGTGGTGTGACTGTGGGAAGTTTCAAACACAAAAGTACCCATGTTTACATGTTGTTGCAACCTGTGCTTATGTCCACATAGATTGCATGCTAAATGTGGATGGTGTTCATAGTTTGGAGACTATATCCAATATCTATCAACATTAGTTTTAACTCATAGGCGTGAAGATTATTGGCCGAAATATAATGGTCCATAACAATGTCCTAATCCAGAAATGTAGAGAGATCCTAAAGATCGGCTAAAATCAAGTCATGTTAATAATGAAATGGACCTCAGAGAAAGACGCCAATCAAAGCGTTGCGGATTATGCAACAACGAACCCCATAGTCATAACAAATGTCCTTACCAATGTAGCACCTTGGGGGAGAGTTGGCATCAACGATAATGCTAGTAAATGTGCTACTGAAAAATTTGATACTTGCATATAAATAGGAGTTGTTTAAGTATTTATATTCAATTTTCAAATATTAATATATTTAAATATCCTTATTGAATGCTACATGCTCACACAACGTACCTCAAACCATTAACATAAATCATTATCATCATATTCAAAGTTGAAATTCCATAATGTTTATTCAAATATATGCCTAAGATTACATTACATTTAACCATAATTAACAAAAACTAAGAAACAAATAATCCAATAAATACATATCCCAGCAAGATACAAATTCTTTTTCCTCGTAAAATACTTTGCATTTTCCATTACCAAGATCATTTGCTTTTGCATTGATTTTATTTCTGACTTCAATTGTAATCTTAAACATTTTTCATCACTTTGCATTTTCAAGCTTCAATTCTCTCTCGTAAATTATCATTCTCTTTTTTCAACGAATAGATCAAAAGTCTGGCTCTCTCTGTTAATTACTTATCATGCCATCGAAAAAATCTACAATCATAAACCTTGTAATTAGGATAACTATAGAACCTTCTCCCAATATTCAACTTTTTCGATGTTATCCACCTAGGGTATTTCACTCGACAATAATAGAATATCATTACTCCCTCATAGTCCCATGATACAGATATATGCACATTACTCTGACTAGATTCAGACGATGAAGACGATGTTAAAGCCATCTAACGTAAAATCTAAATATGAAAAACTACAAAATACTAAAAATATAAAAAAATTTCAAAAAAAAAATGATGTAAAGCATTTTCAGATCAAAGAGCTCTTCATATAGAAGAGTTCTTGTGAACCCCTTCAAATTATTTAAATCTCGGGAATGGAGAATAAGTACAGCTTTGAAAACTCACCTCCTCAATAAACGAGTTCTTAACAATGGACAAGTTCTTATTAATACGCAGTTCCTAGCAAATTATAAAATTTCGATATATTTTAAAAATTAATCTCAAATAAGCTTATTTCCAAAAATAAAAAAATAGTAATATTTATATAAAATTGCCAACAATTGTCCCTTGCCTTCAGAGAATATCATCATTTTTTATTTTATTTTTGCTGCCTCTCAGTCTCTCTCTTTTGTTTTGGCCGACGCCAATGGAGAATAATAATAACAGCTACGATGACAAGCCGACGGTGATGGTGACGAACGATGACGGGATCGACGCCCCCGGCCTCCGAGCTCTCGTCCGTGTCCTCGTCTCCACCAATCGCTTCCGCGTCCTGGTTTGCGCTCCTGATTCGTACGTAACTACACACATTCCTTAAATCCTTTCAACATACACAATTCGCACACCCTCCTGATATTTTTTTTAAAAAATTTTTTTGAGTTCCTGTTTTATTGTTCACAACTCACAACTATTTGATGAAAAGTCGGTGGCAGTTTCTGTAAATAATAGGATGGTGGTGGTCATCGTTGTGTAAAGTTTTGCTTTTTTTTTTTTTTTTTTCCTTCCCAGGGAGAAATCAGCTGTTAGTCATAGTATCACATGGCGTCATCCTGTTTCTGTAAAGCAAGTAGATATCAATGGAGCCACTGCTTATGCTGTTTCCGGTTTGTTTTTATTTTACCTTTTTATTTCCCTGCCAAGAATAATTTTGGGTGCCAATTTTAATTACATAATTGTTTTACAAATTTGGGGATCATCATTCCTCAAGTGCGAAATAATACGTTACCATTTTTGTTTTACATTGATATTAGCATGTTTTAGTTAAAGATGTTCGTCGAATTTTAGACATAACAAGTCTTGTGGATTCTCTGCAGGAACCCCCGCTGATTGTACTTCTTTGGGTATCTCAGAATCACTCTTCTCCTCAGTTCCTGATCTGGTAGTACTCTGGCTGTATCAAGTTAGATTGTGATTGAAGCGTCGCATATTAAATTTGTGTAGTACTTTAGATAATATTCTCCATGATTATGCAAATTGCGGAGAATGGTTAACTCTGTTTAATCTTTTCTGTATTAAGCCAGTGTGGTTTAGTTGCTCCTTTCTGGACTACACCTTTTGTTTGGCCATGTTACAGAAAGATAGATATTTTTTTCCCTAAAATTTGTTGTTTATTATGTTTAGATTATGTTGCTGTTTGTTAACTTTCTCCGGTTGCATACACAGGTAATCAGTGGCATAAATATGGGCAGCAACTGTGGTTATCACATGTTAGTAATCTCTTTTTTTTTTTTCTTTCCCTTCTCTATACATTTATATATTAGTTAGCTCCTGATTTCATTGTCATTAGCCACGGCTCTGTATCATAGTTGTAAATGCTGCAGTTTACTTAGTGATTCTGTGGGAAAAGTGATTTTTTACTAATTGTGACTGATTTAGCGTATTGTTGGAACCAGTGTCTACTCTGGCACAGTTGCTGGTGCTCGAGAAGCCTTCTTTAATGACATACCTGCTGTCTCTATATCATATGACTGGTATGTGGATATATTTCCATCACAATATTCTTGTATAAAGGGATCTTTTAAACTAGTGTGCTGCTTCTTCTCTAGTACATACAAGCGTTCTTATGTGATTATTCTTGGTACGGAATTTCAGGGTTGGAGGTAAGAGCAGTGTGGATGACTATACGCTTGCTGCTGAGGCTTGCTTGCCAATCTTCAGTGCAATACTAGCCGAGATTAAGAATAAAACTTACCCTCTAGGAGGCTTTTTGAATATAGATCTGCCAACAAATATTGCCAACCACAAGGTAAATTTCAAATTAGATTGCCAACATTTTTGCAACATATCCTTGTATATTCTGTGCATCTATCTACAGTTATTTAACATCTAACCTATTTACTATTATTCTGATATTGTTAATCTGATAGCTGAGTTGTGTAGGGCTTGATTGATAAGTGTGTGATTATTTGTAGCATTTGACGGAGCTTTTGTTTTGTCTATTTCAGCACTTATTTTTATCTCATCAGTCCAGTATTCTAGGCTGGAGTTTCTCCTTATTTGACAATCTTTCCTCAAATGCTTCTTTCTTTCATCTTTGCACTTCGTAAATGGGCATGCATTCCTCAAATTTGTTTGCTGTGCTGCAACTTTATCAATTAAATTCCTTTTTTCCTATATTATATCTACTTACTTGAGGAGTTACAACTTGAAAACTTGTTGGAATTGGTTTACAGTGTTGCATCTTAAATTTTTTTCCTAAGCGCCTTACTTTTTAGCTCAGGAGTTACAACTTGGAAACTTGTTGGAATTGGTTTACAAAGTTGCATCTTAAATTTTTTTTTTTTTTTTTTTCTAAATGCCTCACTTTCTAGCAGGCAAAAAGCTAGCTTTGCCTTGTTTTCTTTAGGGCTTTCCACTTTCTTGCTGCCACTCGGTTACTTCCAAATTTATTTTATTGTCAATTTTGAACCTTGGTCATGGTTGTTGCTGTTGTTTGTTTGCTGACTATATACAAAATTTTCTTTTAGGTTTCTGTAAAGTACAATGACTTAACAAATTTTGTACCATGTATGATGGAAAATACTTAGGTAAATTAAAAGGTTAATGTACCGTGCCACTGATATTTTGCAGTTCCTCTTAGAGTGATTGATAGTTGTCTCCTTCAATTGGGTAGTGGTCTTTGAAACGTCTGACATGGTGGGCTAGGTTCTTTACATGATAAAAAGGAACTCGTCTGAAACTGAGGCTATGAAGATATGAATAGGAATAAAAAATGGGGAAAGAAAAACGGGATGGAATGACCAAATTCCGAAACTCTTTGGTTAGCAGAAAAAACAATGGAGACCCAGTATAAGGAATGCCTAAGGTCTAATACCATGACAATGAACATGCGAAGAGGAAAAATATTATTAAGTCTATCATCTTTACAACAAGGAGACGTGTGTAAAGCCGTATACGGAGTACAAAGGAGGAAGAAAGAAAAAGCAAATTCCTGCCAATTTCCCTAATCAATGATTCCATTAGCTACGGGATATTTCTGTTATTTGCATGTTTTTCCTAAAATAGGACACTTAAGGCTTTCCAACACTATATGTATTACATTTCACAGTTTCAAATGATTTTATTTTGTTTTAGAACACCAATTGTTAGTTTTACTACAAAAGGTGATGATTTTTATTTGGTTTGTTATGGAATGCCTTTGTTACTGGCGTCTACTTTTTCATATGAACATTAGTAATTCTACCATGTATTTAGTATGGATGTTTTACAATGATCATTTTTGGCTGTTTCTTCTCCTTAAAAAGGGATACCAGTTGACTAGACAGGGTAAAAGTATATTTAAAATGGGGTGGAGGCAAGTTAATTCTGAAAGGCAAGGAGGAAAGATGTTATCCACAATGGAAATGGAGTCTGATCCATCGACAAGGACAGAAATTGATGCATCGACAGTAGCACAGGGACATCTATTGTTCAAAAGAGAGGTGATCCCTTATTTGCTTGGTATAATTTTGTTTGTATAATACTATTCTACTATGTTGGCTTTCCTTTGGTTATGCGATGTTCTTTAAAACTATGTTGCTTTGACTTGTCATTTTTCTTGAAGTACCCTTGTTCAACACCCGTATCCTACACATATATATGGGTACGGGGATATGATCCTCCGAGGACCCTCCAAATATATGAAAATCTTGCAAATTGAACATAACTGTGTCGAACACATACCCTTATCCGGCACTTTCACTAGAGTCCGAGTAACATAGCTTTAAACATTATTTACTGGCTTTCTTCGCAACTATGCATAAAAAGATGGCTACTTTGAAGAAAAAAGTTAATATCTTCTATTTGAGTGTCTAGAAGAATGTTGGGTTGCATTACCAAGTGGGAGTATCTTTTAGCATGTTTTTTGAAGCGTGGTTCTGCATTGCTTGTAAATAAGTTGGTAGCTGAATGCTTCATTTGGAAGTCTGGTTGGAAGGGCATTTATCTCCTGTGTTGCTATGACTCTCTATTTTTCTAGATGTACCCATGTGCGAGACATTTTCGGACATGAATACAAGGATATAACCTTCTGAGGACCCTCCAAATACATGGAAAAACTTAGAAAAAATTGAACATATCCGTGTCGGTTATATACTCGTATCTGAAAGTCACCCGAGTCTGATTAACATAGTTCATCTCCCAGAGCTTGCTTGATTTAGAAATTTCTTTTCAATCTTTCCAGGTAAGAAAAGCTGAAGTTGATGATGATGATACAGATAAGCGATATCTCCAGGAAGGATATGTGGGTATCTCTGCTTCAACTTGACACAACTTTTAATTA
This sequence comes from Adansonia grandidieri, assembly GCA_038382065.1. Taxonomy (NCBI): domain Eukaryota; kingdom Viridiplantae; phylum Streptophyta; class Magnoliopsida; order Malvales; family Malvaceae; genus Adansonia; species Adansonia grandidieri. The sequence continues at coordinate 4,940,770 of JBBYHK010000023.1, read as the reverse complement.
AAGAGCTTCTAACTTACATTATACTCATAATTCTCTTTCAGATTACTATTACTCCTCTTGGAGCCCTTTCTCAGGCAGAGGCTGATTACCAGTCCTACTATAAAGAATGGCTACCGAGTGCAGTTCAACAGTTCTCTTCTTCATCGTTATAATCCGCATCATTGTCCCTCTGGTGAGTGAAATAAAAACTGAACATGCCTCATATTTTCGTTTGCTCACTTTCGGAAATTTTGTATGTAAGTCTTTGGTTTTGAGCATCAAGCTAGAGCATTGCTGTATCATTGATTATTGTTCTTTGCTCCACTTGAATCATTACGACAAGAAAACAGGATAGCATAGTTGAATGGCTATGCTGAACTGGCTAATTTGATTTGAAGATGGTTTCTCTTTGTTCACTTTGATTACTCGCGATTTAATTCTACGTTTCTATGCACCTATATTCCAAAATCCAGAGCCAAAATATGTACATGTCTTTAAAAGAAAAGAAAATATTATGTATATACACACACACACACACACACACACACACACAAGTTCATCTTTGATACGCTTGACATGGATTACCGTACCAAAATAGTTAAATAGAATCACTGTTAAGCAACTAGAGTAACATATCTAATATTAGACCTAGCAACGTGCACTTCATATGTCATGATTCTATTTAAAGTATTATATATTTATATGAATTTTAATATGTTAGTATTTGTTATATAGATTTTAACACATTCATGTATTCATGTTATATTTTAGGTATTTTTCTCATGTCTGCTAGATTTATCTAATATCCTTCTCTACTCGCTGTTTCGTTGTTTGAGGAACTTGCCTAGAAGCTGGTTGGACTTGGAATTTCTGAAGTTATTGGTTAAGTTTGCCACAGACCTAGTAATTCTCGTATTCATGTCATTTTCATAAACTTTGCCATGTTATACTTATGTTTAAGATATCTTATATTTATGTTAATTTTAGTTCTTTAATAACTCATATTATAAGATTTTGAAACATGTATTCGTGATATTGTCATGTTTAATTAACTTTATGCGTGTCACATTCGTATCTTATTTGAAATTGTCATGTTTGGTTTGCTGGCAGAGCATCTAGAAAACGTTTATGATTATATATTTTACCTTTAGTTGGAAGAAACCCTTCATTTGATAACCCTATTATACGAATATGAATTTAGCAATTTGTGTATTCGTATTATATTTGTATATTTTGTCATATTTAAGAAATTTATACTTATATAAATTTTATATATTAATCATTTGAATTATAAGAATTTTAGATATATTCTTATCGTGTTGGGTTTTTATTGCTTTATAAATGTTATGTTCGTGTAATCATGTCTAAAATTACAAGGTTTAATAATGATATAGGACCATATGTAATTCTGATGGTGCCTAACTGCTATTTCCCCTTAATATCAAACAAAGCTAATTGATTTTATTTTTTAATATCTATCAGTTAGAAGAGTTTATTAAAATTAGTATATAGGGCCTATATTTGTTCAAGAGTTGGGTTGTTTATCAAAACTTGAAAGTTTATCTAATATTTGTGATAGTTTGAACAAAAATATTAAGTTTGAAAAATGAATATGAGCAACAAAAAAAAAATTTGTTTAAAAGATAGGTCAAATCTTAATTTTAATATTTAAGATTTGAGTTCGATTCAACCTCACTAGTTTTTCAGTTGTATCGAATAATATTTTTGTATTATATTTTATTACATAAAGGATAAATAATATTATAATGTAAATATTAAAAAATATATTATCAATGTTTTAGAATTTAATAAAAGAAAAATGATACAATTACTAAAGATTTAAAAAAAATAACATTTAATTTTTATTTTTTTGAAAAAGATAATATAGGTAGGTTTAAAAAGGTATGAATTATCTATTTATAAATATATAGATAGATTTGGGTATTATTTGAAATATATATTTTAGGTCAAGTCGGGTGTTATATATAATATTGATATCCAAAGTTGATCGATGAACACCTGTAATATGTTTCGTAGATTTATCATAAATTCACGGGTCTAAGATAAAAGGAAAATGTTAACTTCAAAAACAAAATGAAAGAAAGAGAAATAATATAGAATTTATGAAAAGGTTTGGTTTGCCAAAAAATAATTTTTTAATAAACGGTTTTCATATTTTTTGGTATTTATTTTGTGAAAAATAATTTGATCGATAAAAATGAATTTTGATCAATGAAAAATTATCTTTTTTTTTTTGGAAATTGGTTTATGTTTTCGAAAAATGTAACGTAAGTTATTTTTTGGAAGCAAAAACTAGTCATAGGCATTTGTATGTCAATTTAAATCAGTAAGGGCATTTGGATATCATTAATAAAGCATTCGGATTGCAATCTATTTTTTTTAAAAATTATTTTTAAAACCATTTAAATAGAAATTATCAATTTTCCTAGAAAGAAATTTATTTTCAATAATTAGTTTTCGAAAACCATTTTTGTAAATCAAACTAATACTTGTCAATGTTGATAGAATATTGCAGGTAATCTGAATATACTTTATTATATAACATTTGCGAAAAGGAAATTTCATTCAAAGTTTATTTCCATTTACTGAGCAAAAGTGAAAATGATATTAACCGATTTCCTAAAAATCAATTATATATATATATATATATATATGCACATATATCATGGTTGAAAAACTTGGAAATAAAAACAATGTTTTATCATTTGATGACTTATCAGCTATAGTAAATATCTAAGATAAAAAATTTCCAGAACTAATAAAAAATTAGTTGAATCTGTTAAATAACCTATAGAAGCTTAGAAAAAAATTGAAAAAAAAAAGATTTTAAATTGATTTTTAACAATTTTTTAAAATATATTATATATGATTGAACTTTTAACTATTTTAATTTAAATAGAACATTTATTATTTAATTAAATACATATTTTTATTAAATAATTATTATATTTAATATTTATTTAATATTTAATTTTTTTTAAAAATAATTAAATAATTTAATTAATTTAACAAATTAAATTAATAACGAGACAACCGTGTCTGTGAGAACATTGGGATAGAATAGAGGCTAAATGATAGTTGCGACCCAGACCTAGTTTTGTGTTAGGTCTGCTGCGTTGTGCTGCCGCCTCCATTCTATTCCGTTACCAGGCAGCCTTCTTTAGGCGGCTCTAAATTAATGTTTAAAAAGCGAGGTTAAAGATTAAATCCTTAAGATTTTTTAGTCATTGATTAGATAAATTAAATCAGATTATTTAATAAAAAATTAAAAATTAAATAAATAATTTTAATATTATATAAATATTAAATATTCTAAATATTTAACAAATATATATTTAAGTAAATTGTATGATTTTTGATTAAGTTTTAATGGGTTGAGTGTTTAAATTTTCTTAAATAAAACAATTTTTAGAAAATAAAAAATTAAAAGTAAGCTGCAGTCCAATTTTGTCGATTTTATCTTGGTTTTATAACAATTCAACTGATTTTTTACCGGTTTTTTAAATTTTAAATTTTATAATATATATTAGATCGAAGTAGAAAACGATTTATGATTCAACTAATTTGATTGACTAGTCTAATTTAGTTTTTTTTTTTTTCAACGGTGCTTTAAAAATAAAAAATTTGGGTTAAAAAATATTTTGGATTTAAAACATGTTTAAAGAGTGTGGTAAAAAATACTGTTTAAAAAGTTTTAAGTATTTAGCATTATCGTGAGAAATTGAAATGACAAAAAAAAATATATTTAAAAAAATAAAAATTTAAACACATGAAAAGAATAAAAATATTTTATCCAAATACTAAGCTTTCTTGTTTGAATTGCCAAAACAAAAATTTTTTACTCATGCTTGGGGTGAAATATAACTTTTCACCTCAAAAGTTATACTAATAATAATGGTAAAGGGGACTAGATGGATCACAGCAACGGAGTAAAGTATAGTACAAACGATTACCAGCCGATTTTGGACCGTAAAAAACTTAAACAGAGCAATATTTTTGGCTATAAATTGTTTAAGAGGCAGACAGAATTAATAACATACGTTATTCTTTTGCCAACAAAAGATGGAAAATGTAATCGATTCAAGCAGCTATGGCGAAAGGCCAACGATCTTGATCACCAATGACGATGGAATCGACGCACCGGGCTTGAAAGCTTTGGTTAGCGTCCTCGTTTCCACCCACCAATTCAACGTTCTTGTCTGCGCCCCTCAAATGTACGTAAACGCGCATGTTTTCTTGGGGTTTGAAGCTTAATATTTACTTAGATATTTGAAAATCTATATTACTCGAATTTGAATATGAGTGTCAGATACGGATATATATTCATATTCTTACAAGATCCTTGAAGAATCTTATATCGATACCTATATCTAAGATATGAATATTTAAAAAAATAAAAATTGGAGCAACAAAGTTAAAATTTTCTATGTAGCAATATCCTGGTGTTTATAATTCTGATTATTATTATTATTAATGTAACAATTGCAGGGAAATGTCAGCTGTTAGTCATAGTATAACATGGCACCAACCACTTACTGTTAAGCAAGTTGAAATGGATGGAGCAACTGCTTTCAAGGCATCTGGTAATTTCATGCTTGATCCCATGAAGTCCACTTAATTAGTGATGATAACAGTTACAACACTATGTTAATGCCTTCTTTTTTTCCGTTGAATTCATGTTCAATTGATTCTGATAGTATATATTATTCGGTAATTTAAATCTCTGGTATTAGCGTTAAAACACTTCCCTATGTGTACTTTTTTCTTTTGGGGTCAGGAACTCCGGCTGATTGTGCATCCTTGGGAGTCTCCTCAGTACTCTTTTCTTCAAGTCCTGATCTGGTAGTTCCCCTGAATTTCTCGTATACAGTATGAAAGACAAAATACCCTTATCCAAATTCCCTTGCTAGGGTCATCAAAAACACAGTTTGAGGCCTATTTACTTTTAGTTGAATTTCGTTAAAATTAGTTGCAGGAATCTTATTAATGCTTGTCTAATTTCTCTGGATAGGTTATCAGTGGCATTAATCAGGGCAGCAATTGCGGTTATCACGTGTGAGTAGTATTTTTTTTCTGTTAACGAATTTTCATATATGATTATTTATCTGTTACAGTAAATCATAAGGTCTAAACTGGATTTAAATTACAGTCATGAATGTATTTATAATCGTGTTGTATTTATCATGATCACGGATATAATAAATATTCACCGTAAATATCAACGTTCAAGTCATTTTATTTATTTATTAAACTAGATTTTGCAGTAGTAAATCAGCTTTGTTACAGATTTTGTTCTGTCAATCTGTTGTGAATTTTAGTTATCTGGTGCTGGCAGGCTTTCGTTCTATCACAATATACTTACCCAGTCGATGAATGAACTTGTTGCAGTGTTTATTCTGGTACGGTTGCTGGAGCTCGAGAGGCCTTCTTAAATGGCGTACCAGCTGTCTCCATATCATACGATTGGTAAGCATGCATATTTTTGAGACTATATAGTTACTTAAAAGACTATTTAAGACGTATTTTAGTTTCAAGCTGCATTTCTCAGGATGCGTTTAACAGTAATCCTGATTAGGGGTTTAAATATAGATTGAAATGAGATGTTCCGGTCTTTTGTAGTTTAAGCTCTTTTTATCGTAATTGATTATAGTAACATTCATTATATTCATAACTTCAATAAATGTAATGCGATTGAAAATATGTCTGTGACCGAAATTTAAACCCTTGATCCTGATGCAAAATCCTTGTCCACCGGTTCTCTTCGTAGTTGATTCTTGTTTGAGCATTAAAATGCATGGTGTAGGTTCAAACGCCCATTTTATACCTTCATAATTATGCTTCTAATTTGAAGCCTAAGACTGAACTCTTTCAATTAGGCCCTTTTATATGCTCTAAAATCCCGATTAGGGATTTAAATTACAGCAGTTACACCATATTTTCTGTAGATGCCGATAAAATGAATATGGATGCTATTGCGGTCTATTATAATGAGTATCAATGATGAAAAGAGTCAAAACCATAACGATTAAAACATTGCATTCTGCCGGTATTTAAATCTGTGATCTCAATTCTTAGTACTGTTAGATTTATGTTCCTTGCATCCTTTTCTGTTGTAGTCACGGTGGTAAAGAAGAACAGGCGGCGAAGAAGCCAAGTTTGTGCTAGTTTCCTTTTGTATATTTACCTTTTATCTTCAATTTCGGAAAAGTGAGGCTAAATGGACCAAATATTAGATAGGATAATCACGATCAGGGATTTAAATAGTGACCAAAATAAAATTGTTAAGGTCGTTGTTTTATTATTTTGTTGTTGATATTTACTTAAATTGATTACAATAATGCTTATTATAAATACAACATAATAAATAAAATATGTATAAAAATACGTCCATAATCATAACTTAAATTCTTGATAAGTATGGAACTTCATGCAGTGCAATTACCATAAAAGCTGCTTCGGAATTATGCGACCAAATTAAAGCCTAAAAGACTGATTTTTTTTTTGGCCCTTTTTGTTCTTCTATATACTCTAAATTCATGTTTACTTTCATTAGTGGTGACTTAAGTTCCTTGGATCCTATTCCCTTGCAGTTATGGTGGACTTAGCTCAGAGCAATTGGAAAAGATGCTAAGGTAGGACTACTTTACGTTTTGCTAATTCTATTTTCTTTTAACTTCAATACTTGCCTAAGATATGAGAAATCTTATTTTCATGCATTAAACATTGGCAGGAGTAATCTTAATTAAGAATTTAAATAACTGTTATAACTTGACAATACTATTCTTATTTTACGATTTCGATTTTCTTCATTGTTGATATTCATTGCAATAGCAGTATAAACAGTTAACAATATGTAACAATTAAACTTAGCATTATAAATTAGATGTATATACATTCAATTTATATCTTGTGAATATTAATTCTTTTTTATAAACAAAATATCACACACTGTCATGAACTATTTTAAAATGATAAAAAAAATAATGATTAAAATTATAAATAATTATCCCATTCATTGGCAGTGGAATGTAAAATTTCCATGAGTGTGAGTTAAAAGAGGTTACACGTATCTTTTAGGGTATACTTAATAGATTATTACTATATTAGTCGTAGATGATTTTAACTCTACAAGAAGATTAAAAAATTATTATATGTCTTATTTATTTATTTAAATATATGCTTAGGACATATAGTAGTTTTAATTTAGCTTATAAAATTAAAAAAAAACTTTACTTTCAGTGTACCTAATAATAATCTATATTTAAAAAAAAAATCTTATACAATGAAAGTGAAATTTTTAAACTCCATAGGTGGTGTTAAAATGATGACACATATCTCATAAATATAATAAAATTTAATTAAAATTAAAAGTGAGACACGTGACAAGCCTCTTGAAATGCTAGTTGGGTTACAAAAGTTTTCAATATGTCTACCAAAAATTGATCCTATAAAAAAAATCAATAAGACGTCCATCATTACGGTATCTCCACTCGTGGAATTTTTACATTCCACCGCCAATGTATATGATAATAAATCTTACAGTTATAACTAATATGTTTCGTAACAAAATTGTTCAAAATAGAAACAAATTTTAATTGTAATAATCGTAATAGCATCAATTATATCTATAATAATAATAAATGTGAAGCGACAAAAAATATAGTCTATGACCGTAATATAAATATTTGTTATACCAAACTTATGGGCCCCCATATCATAATGACAAAACTAATAGGGTAGCATGTTGTGGATGTAATCAAGCCTTTGCCTTCGCAAACTGTTTCTTTCATATATGTTTTTTATGGCTAACAGGAGTTTGGACCACTCTATAATATTCCACCTAAAGTTTCCTTATCAATCTTATTTCCACATTGATTTTGACTCAATTATTTCGATGACCTTAGATTCTTCATTTTTTTAACTGATGAATATGGTAATTTTGGGTACTAAATTAAGGCTTGATGCTAAGAGCAAGAAGACTATTTATAACTATGAAGCTGCTGCTAAGGCTTGCTTGCCAATAATAACTACAATTCTAGCTGAGATCAGGAACCAGACTTATCCTCAACGATGCTTTTTACATATAGAGCTGCCAAGGGATCTTGCCAACCATAAGGTAAATTTCTTACGTTTCACTGCTTTACTTCAGGCCACTGTTCTTATCAATTATAGGTTATAATGTTTATTTGCCCATTTTGATCCAAAACTATATGCTCCTTGGCTATGAATATAATGTTTATGGGTCAGGTTAAACTGTTCCAAACTCTTTACTCAAGTCCAACGTATAAACTTGTTTTACTGTTTTAAAATATATTAAAATATTAATTTTTTATTAATACTTACATATTTATATAATTAAATTTAAATAAAAAATTTTATTAAGTGAATAGTGATTTGGATTGAGCTAGCCCATCAAGGCCAGTCTATTGGGTCAGGCAAAGTACTAGATACTTGAATAGGTCTAGCTACTAGAGACGCATAATTATTATTTTCGTTAGAAAATTTTAAAAAGAAAATATTGGTGTTAGATACGCTATGTCACTTAGACATTTTTTAAGCAACTGTGTTGAACACTAATTCGAATATGAAAATAAATACAATCTTTTAAGTATATAAAAAATTTTTAAAAATTAAACATAATCTTATCAAACATATAAACATATAGTGTCGCAGCATCCTTCATCAGATTGTTTAGGGACACGTCGTAATCCTAATTCACCCTTCTACACTGACTTCATTATTACTCTGTTGCCTTTCGTTGAAGGTATCAACTAGTTCTGAACTTCTGCAAAGCATCTTATCCTTCCTTTACCAGCTTATATACAAATAAATTGATTAGTTTTCATTACTATATGGTCAATTCTTAGATAATTTCTTTCCTCGTATGATAATATTAGATACGATTTTATGAATATAATACAGACAAAATAGTTAAAATATTATATAAATACATATCTTAAAATCTATATATAATATGAATTATTAACGTATTAAAATCTATATAAATCTAAGATAATTTAAATACGATCATAACGTGATAAAATAAATAAATATAATATGAAGGCACCAATATTCAGATCTTTTATTTTCCTCTTAACTTGTTTTGTTACCTCAAAAAGGGGTATAAACTGACTAAACAGGGTAAAAGTATGATGAAGATTGGATGGAAGCGTATTACTTCTCATGTTGAAGGACAATCATTATCAACAGTTCCGTCAAAAACTGATGATAAATCATCTTTTTTGCAAGACAATCTTTTATTCTCTAGACAAGTAAGTTCCATTCCTTTCCTAATTATTATTTGTAAACATTGAGATCATTAGTCTTACTTGATTATGTTTTTGATTAAGCACTTGTTTTAAATGAAACACAATTAAAAACTCAGAATTCAATATGAATCCCCAAAAGTTTTACTTGAATGTGTGAATTTAAATAATAATTGTAATATAATGTCATGATTCTTATTTTGTTATTTCGATTCTTTCTGTTAACTATATTCAATGTAATTAGATGTAAAGGATTAGCACTTTAAACATAGGACTGTGAATTATATATATATATATATATATTCAATATATAGCTCATGAAAAATAATATTTTATAATACATAATTAAAGATCATAGCTAGAGTGATAAAATATTTTAAAAATTATTAAACAATATTTTTTTAATTTTAATGATAATTATTATGTTTTACAATAAATTATATAAAATGAGAAAAATCATAACTTTAATAATCATAATAATCACGATAACATTTATTATATCTCTAATAATGAAATGGAGACGAGAAAAATGTGCCCGTAATTGCAATATAAGTTTTTAGTTAAATGTTTGATGTTCTCCTTTGGTTAAAAATTAAATTTTTTCCCTAACCGGCTCTCCTTTTCTATTCATGCAGTTGAGTGGATTCCAAGTCGACATTGACGATTCAGATCACACGAGTCTTCAGGAAGGATATGTACGTATTGTTTACTTCCATAAAATGATCTAAAAAAGAGAGTATCTATATCTAAGGATTTAAATTATAGTTATAAACATGATTTTGATCAGGTTATATTTATTGTGATTACAGATATAATTAATATAATTATAATCAATTGTAATAAATATTAACTAAAAAAATTAAACTTACAAAATAACGATCATAATATCATTCAATAACCGCTATTTATATCTATAAATATACCTTTCTCATGTCTCATGATGGGTTAAATTATATTTCAGATTAGCGTCACTCCTCTGGGGGTTCTGAGTCACCCAGACATGGCTTGCCTGGCGTATTTTGAAGATTGGATCCCAAAAGTAGCGTCAACACCAATCTTCAATTCATCAACCCCATAACTCTTCATGAAGATTGGCTCCAGCAACCAATGATAATGACTAATTACTTCGTTATATTCTGCTTCGAACTTCATAATATTTCAATCTTCATTCCACCATTAGCATTATCTTCTACTTGAAGCATTAAAGAATGATAAGTAAACAATTTTAGAACTTTTATAAAATATTCTATTGTAATATTATATTCAAGCTAGCAATAATTGCTTCGGTTAATAAGTAATTCGTCCCTAGAACTGTATCATTTATGTCAATTTGGTATTTAAGACATTTGCTATTAAATACTTAAATTTCAATTTAGTGTTTAAAAAGCTTTTTTTACAGTAATTTAGCCTTTTATAGAAACCAGAATTCTTCAACTTTTGAACTGAAAATAAGAGTTTCAATTGATAAATCACGTCTTTAAATTGTTATCGAGATTTAAATTTTAAATTTATAATTTGATGATCCAAATTTTAGCTATTGGACTGTCTAACGGGGATCTTTTAATTTTCATGATGATTCAATTGAGTTTAATGTTTCTCATAAAAATAAAATGAAATAGTTTATTGTTAGCATTGTCCTGTAGTATGGTAGCATTTCTACGTCATCTCTTTTAGTTTAAGGAAAAATTAGGAAAATGGCCGCGCTTCGTCGTCGGAAAACAATTTTAAAGGTTTAGATATAATATTTATTTTAATATATTATAGGTGTAATTATTTAATTTTTAATTAAATAAATTATTAATTAAAAAAATTTATATAAATTTATAATACTTTAAGCAGTAAAAAAATTAATAAAACACATAAATTTTTTTTCTCCTCTATCCTTTCCTTTTTTTTTCTCTTGCTTTTTAAAAAAAAGTTTTAAATATAATATTTAGATTAATATATGGTTGGTGTTAGACCTGCTCAAAGGCCAAGCTATCCGCCCAAGCCTGAAGGTCTGTCCGAAATTTGTGAGGGTTTGGACAAACATGATAGGCTCAAAAAATGGGCCAAGACAAAAAAAATAGGCTCGATTAAAAATGGGTCGGGCCTTGGGTTTGACCTTCAAAGCCCAAACTCGACCCGGCCTGGCCCGGTTTACTATTATATTATATTATATTTATTTTATATTTTATGTATTATGTAATTTTTATCATATAAATAATACATAT
>JBBYHK010000023.1:4905018-4915028 GCA_038382065.1 Adansonia grandidieri | reverse complement strand
TAAAGCTCCATTGTCTGTATTATCAAATTATGTTGGAAATGACATGGGCGTATAATTATGTTTGCATGATTGTATAACCCATGCTTAAATGCATACTTCAATAGATAAGAGAATACTAATTTTTATGACAAAATGATTGATCCTTTATGAAAAAGGATAAGGATTGATCCTATTATTCATATAAGAAACGTTTAAAGAAAATGTGCCTACTTGTGAACATAAAAGTAGGACAATATTTGCATATAGTACAATTATATATATTCAATAAAAATATATTTTTATTTTTATTTTTATTTTTATATAAACGACTCTTTAGGCAAAAGATTCACAAATTTAAGAAAAAAAACTGACCCCTCCAACAAAAGAACCAACTTCTTAAGTTAAAAATGCAGAAATCTAAGAAAGAAAACCAACCTCAAGCAAAAAGGCATCGAGTCCTTTAAAAAAAAACCGACCACCTAAGGAAAAAATGCATAAATTTAAGAAAAAAATTGACTCTTTAAATAAAAAAAAAAAAACCCAACTCTTTAGGCCAAAAATGCTACAAGGAAATTGACTCACTTTTTCAAAGGGTTGTTTCCTCAAAAAATGCTATAGTTATGCTATTTGTACATATTATATTTATGAAAAGGATTGATTCATTTTCTCCAGATCAATCCATTAAACGTATAGAATTAAGGAACCGACCCCTTGAGGCATAAAGTAAAGTAAAGAACCAACCCTTTAAAAAGGAAACCAACCCCCTTGAGGCTTAAAGAAAAGTAGATCCAACCCCTTGAGAAATTTGTTGATTATATTGATACTTAATTAAAAAAGATTGTTCCTTTATAAAAAGGATTGACCCTAATTTTCATATTTTAGATTCCAAACTCCACAGTACAATTGATCTAACCACTATGAAAAGGATTGGTTTGGAGTCATTCGCATAAATGCCGATATGGAACTTTAGAGTCTTAAGTTGAAAGCATTTAAAATATGAAAATCATATAATCTTTATGACAAGATTATTCTCATTTATATACATTTGTGATTTGACAATAAACCTAATATTTACAAACATCTATTTTTTACTAGATATTATCAGAAAATCTAATATTTCCAATCATGGATCACTTATAAAACTCTATTACAGCTGTATAGCTCAAGTCCCTTACAACTATAAAACTAAGTTTAAAAATCCATTTAAACAACTATAAGCATTAAGCATCAAGTTCAATTATAACTTTAATGTTGCAAATATATGAGAAATACTTTGACTGTAAACTTGACTATGATGGTGGAGGAGGATGCGAATCAGATTTCCACTAAATATATGGGAACTTGACAAATTTTATTACAAATCTACATTAACCACATGATCAAGATAGTAGTTCATAGATCAAGCATGTACCCTTATAGATGAAGTAAAATTCAGGTATCAATTCATTTAAAATGAGTAAAAATAGTAAATTGTAATACTTTTATTCCCTAAAGCTTTACTGGGGCTATTGTCGATGGTTTTTTTTTTAGAAGAAGGTGCAACAGACTTCATCCTTGGTGCTATTTAAAATTATCCCAAATGCATATCTGTAAAAAAATAAAGTGCATCATTATTGTAAATAAAGCTAACAAACATATGAAGATAGTAGACAAATTGAAACGATGTATCACAACTATGTAATATATCACGTAACTAATTGGTGTTGGCTATGTAGATTTTTTCAATGTTAAAAAAATCGGATTGAAGGTTAAATCGGTAAAACTTTCAGGTTATCAGTTTAATTGTTTTAACCAGTTGAATTGGTTGAACCAAATTATTTAATTTTTAAAAAATTTAAATACAAATTAAATAACTTTAATATCAAATAAGTATATAAATATAGTAAACATTATTAAAAATATATAGCTAGCTGAATAGTATGATCTTCACTATAGATATGATAAGTTAAATGTTCAAATCTTATTATATAAATTTTTTTAAATAAATAGTAAAAATAAATTTAAGCATGGTTTTTTTTTCTTATTTTTTAACCAGTTCAACCTATTTTCCCCTTTTCTTTGAAACCCTAGTTCTATAACAAATCTCAAATTAGATTAGACACTGATTTTTTATTAAACCGATTCGATCAGTTGATTCAATTTAATTTTTTCAATAGTACCTTTCTTTCTCTCTTTATGTGCTTTTAAAAATAAATAGTAATGCTGCGTATATATCACAATAATAATATTGAAACCAACTCCTTAAATAAGAGAAATAACATTTTCCCAAATAAAGCCAATTACTTCACAAAAGAAACCAATTCTTTCCCTAACGAAATCAACCCTTTTTCTAAGAAAATCAATCTCTTCACTACGAAAATCAACCTCCTCGTTAAGATAGTCAACCCCTTCACTAAGTTGGAACTCTCTTAACTACACCACACCCCCCCCCAAAAAAAAAAAACTGATAAATCTTTTATACCCAATGGAATACGTCATTTGTAATAAACTCCACATTATTTCTTTAAAAGAATATCCAGGTCATATTTTCGTTTTTATACATCAATAAAAACAAATTATCTTTTAATTCTCCCAAAAAAAAAGGTAAAAATTAAAGGTTAGGATTGGAAAACTCATTTCAGTTAAATTGAAAAACAAAACTTATTTCTGAAAAATCTTTTTTTTTTTTGGTGTAACTGAAAATGAAAGTGACGACAGCCACCTGATTTGTTCTTGTGTTTGATTCGAGATGAGCGATTCCAGTTCCAACTTGTATTATTCCTTCCATGTGGCCACGGCGTCCATTGTTATCATGCTGGGCTCTTTCACTGATTTTTTATCCTGATTCGGGTCAATTCAAGTGGGTGCAAGCTGATTTCATTTTCTTATTTATATGTTGGTCTGTTCATTTTTCCAACTTCGGCAAAGGCAAGGTGCTGGGTGGTGGACGGAGCGTAAAGGCAAAACCTGAAAACTTAACACCAAATCTTTCGCAACGTTACCCTTTACTAGGTATGACTATGCCAAGACCTTCCGGAGACCATTTGGGTCAGTTCGAATCGGGTTGTCTGTGTTAATGATCTTGACATTTCAATTATTGAAGAAAACCAAAGAAATTTGGTGCCATCGTGGGATAAATTTTTTTTTATTTTGTTTAATATTTCCCCAATTTCATTTTCAACATTTTTTTTAATATTATAAATTTATTTTTATGTAAAATAATAAAAATATTTATATGATGTGCTTTTCATTTTTTAAAAAAAATGTGATATTTTGGGTTAAATGGATTTTTTATTAAGAATAAAAAACAAATCATCCTTTTTTTTTTTTTTGAGGATATTAGAATTTGAGTTAAGGTTTTGGCGAAAGAAAAATACAAGTATTAAGTTTGATAATTTTTTATTTTTTAAATATCAAATTGATAATCACATCAAGTATAAGAGCCGAATAAGCATTTAATCATAGTTTAAATGAGGCAAGTCTTAATCTACTTATAAAACAAGAAATTATATTAATCTTTCATAGGGAAGCAAATAAAATAAGCCAAGAAACGACCTCATCAATTTGAACCTTTTTTTCTTAGTAGATTACACCTAATGCAATACCATTTTGGGAGATTTTTATTTTAAGGAAATGAACTTTTTATTTTTAAATAAAGAGGAAAGGATAAATTCTATTTATATATAGGAAAATAAGCAATAATTAAATTTATTAATAAAAAAAATTATAATTATCTAATTGCCCTTAACTTTATTGCACTAACTGAATCAACTCCTTTTTATATGAACCAACTCTTTTTTTCTTTTTTTCTTTCTTCTTTTGCTAGATGCAAGTTAAAAAATTTTTTATATTAAATCACAAATAATTATTTAAAAATAATAAAAATGGGAAAATATTTTATATTAAATTTCTAATTATTATTTACAAATAATAAAAATTAAAAAATATTTTAAATTAAATTTCATATTAAATTCTAAATTAGTATTTAAAAAATAATACCAATTAAAAAAATATTTTATATTAAATCCCAAACAACTATTTAAAAAATAATAAAAATTTAAAAAATATCTTATATTAAATCTCAAATTACTATTTAAAAAATTATAAATTAAAAAAAATTATACTAAATCCCGAATTATGGTAAATAAAGTACTAATTATATATATTATGTATATTGGAACTACATTTAAAAAATGATATATATCAAATGATATATGTATATATATATATATATATTGGAACTTATATCTGATATATTTTCCAACACGGCAAGGGTTAGTTCCTATATCAAGGGAACTAACCCCAAATATGTATATTATATATGAATTAATATAAATATATATTTAAAATACTATTTAAAATAATAAGATTAAAAATATTTCATAGTAAATCTCAAATTATAGTAAATAAAATACTAATTTTATATATTGGAACTACTTTTAAAAATAATAAATGTATATCAAATAAAACATATATATTTGAACATATTTTTAATATATGTTACAATATGGCAATGATCAATTCCTATACCAAAGGAACTGACCCCAAATATATACATTATATATAAATTATTTATATTAAAAATACTATTTATAAATAATAAAATAATAAAATATTTTATATTAAATCCCATAATTACAATTTTTAAAAAATAATTTTTTTACTATTTAAAAGATAATAAAATATTAAAAATATTTTATATATGTATTGAGAAAATTTTAAATTTGATATTGGTTCTCTTTGTGAAGAGCGATTGGTTCAATTAAAGTTATATGTACATTCAATTAAAATCATATACACATTCAATTAAAATCATATGTACATTTAGTTATAGTCATATGTACACTCAATTTTATTTGAAAGAATCGATCCTCTATGAAAAGAACCGACTCCTTAAGCCATAAAATATACAAATTAAGAAAGAAAACTGACCCTTCTATGAAAGAAAAGGACTCCTTTACCTAACAATATCATTTTACTATATTCACTTTTAAATTATGCTATATGTGCATATCATTTTTTTTATTTTTTTATTTTTAAATAGTAATTCAAGATTTAATATAATTTTTTTAAATTGTAATTCTAAGATTTAATAATAGAATATATTTTTAAGATAATATGTACATCCAAAAAATGATATGTATACATAGAATGTACATACGACTAAGGAGTTGATTCTTTTTTGGGAGGGCTGATTTTTTCAAATAAAACTGAATATACATATGACTATAATTGAATGTACATATAATTTTATCTAAATGTATATATGGTAAAAATGATATTTTTTGCTTAAGAAATTGATTCTTTTCGTGGAATGATCAGTTTTCTTTCTTAATTTATGTATTTTTTGCCTAAAAAGTCGGTTCTTTTCATTGAAAGTTGTTTCCTTCGAATAAAATTAAATAAACATATGACTATAACTAAATGTATATATAATAATAATAGCATGTATATATAATTTTAATTGAATATACATATAACTTTAATTGAACCAAGCCTCCTTCACAAAGAGAACTAATATCAAATTAATTTTTTCAATACATATATAAAACATTTTTAATTTTTTATCATTTTAAAATAGTAAAAAATTTATTATTTTTTAAATTATAATTTTAGAATTTAATATAAAATATTTTACAATAAAAATATATATTTCTTTTGTTTTTCTTAATTTATTTTTTTATTATTATCTATCAATCATAACCTAAAAAAATTTTCAGAATGAGAAATATTCGGTTCGGAACTTGGATGCTATTGCGTGCGCAAAACGCTCTCTCATCTGTCCAAATCGTACTCCACCCTATAAATAAAAGCAGCATATAACTAACAATTTATTACTGGCTTTAGAGAACTTTTTCATTTCTGTTGCCGTGTCTCTCTAGCTCACTTTTTTTTTTTTTTTGGTTGTCTTTATCCGACAATAATGGAGAATAATACTAATAACAGTTACGATGAGAAGCCCACAGTAATGGTCACAAACGACGACGGAATCGACGCCCCAGGCCTCCGCGCTCTCGTCCTCGCCCTTGTCTCTTCCAATCGTTTCCGCGTACTTGTTTGCGCTCCTGATTCGTATGTTTACTTATAAACATTTGTATACATTATTATTTATCTGTATACACCTCTGATTCTCGTCTGATCGTACTTTTCATTTTGAGTTCTCTGTTCTGTTTTATTAGAACAACTAGCCACTGTTTGATGAAAGTTACTACCAGTTTGTGTAGATAATAGGATCGTCGTAGCCACTGTTGCATGAATTTTTCGTTCCTTTTTCTTCTTTCCAGGGAGAAATCAGCTGTTAGTCATTGTATCACATGGCGTCACCCGGTTTCTGTAAAGCAAGTGGATATCGATGGAGCAACAGCTTATGCTGTTTCTGGTTTGTTTGTTTATATTTATTTATATATTTATGTACCTTTTGTTCTTTACCAAAAATAACTTTGAAGTGGCAATTTCAGTTAAATGAATTCTTAGAAACATGATGATTTTCACTTCTGAAGTGTTAAACAAACAATGCATTACCATTTTCAGTTTACATTTTTATTAGTATGTGATATTGAAAGCTGTTAGTCTGATTTTTAGACAAAGTTCCAAATTCTTTGTGGTTTCTGCAGGAACTCCAGCTGATTGTGCTTCTTTGGGTATCTCAGAAGCACTTTTCCCCTATGTTCCTGATCTGGTAGTTATTCTGATGCTGTCTGATTTATACTGTTGTAGAAGTGTCACGAATTGAGGGCAATACTTTTCATCATCTCCTTCCTTTATGCATATTTAGTACAGCAGCGAAAGGAACTCTTTTTACCCCTTGGTTTTTTATACTCAGCTTGCCATATGCCACCTTCTTGTAATGGCACTGGAATTGTCACCATTTAACTCAATTACTCATTTCTCTTAGATGGACGTCTGTATTTCTTTTTTTTTTTTTTTTGAGTTAATGTGGTCACTAGTAACTCCTTTTTTTGGATAAAACCCTTGTGCTCCCATATGCATCACAGAAAGATCGAGCTTCTTTTTGTGTAGATTGTGTTTGCTAGTTGTTAACTATCTCCTGTTCCATACAC
Source organism: Adansonia grandidieri (assembly GCA_038382065.1). Taxonomy (NCBI): domain Eukaryota; kingdom Viridiplantae; phylum Streptophyta; class Magnoliopsida; order Malvales; family Malvaceae; genus Adansonia; species Adansonia grandidieri. The sequence continues at coordinate 4,908,009 of JBBYHK010000023.1, read as the reverse complement.
AGGTAATCAGTGGCATAAACATGGGCAGCAACTGTGGTTATCATATGTTAGTAATCTTGTTTTTTTGTCTACACACCTTTTATATGTTAGCTCATGATTTCATTTTCATTACCTGTGGCTCTGCATCATAGTTGTAAATGATGCAGTTTTTTTGCTAATTGTGACTGATTATTACTGGAACCAGTGTCTATTCTGGCACAGTTGCTGGTGCTCGAGAAGCCTTCTTCAATGATATACCCGCTGTCTCTGTATCATATGACTGGTATGTGGATATATTTCCATCACAATATGCTTTTATAAAAGGATCTTTAAAATTAGTGTGCAGTTACTTCTCTTGTACTGTTGTACATACAAGTCTTCTTATTTGATTATTCTTGCTATGAACTTACAGGGTTGGAGGTAAGAGCAGTGTTGATGACTATATGCTTGCTGCTGAGGCTTGCTTGCCAATCTTCAGTGCAATACTGGCTGAGATTAAGAACAAAACTTACCCTCTGGGAGGCTTTTTGAATATAGATCTCCCAACAGACGTTGCCAACCACAAGGTAAATTTCAAATTAGATTGCCAACATTTGCGCAACATATCGTTCCCTTCCTATTAGATACTTCTAACCTATTGACTATCAATTTTGATATACTTAATCTCATAGAGGTTCTCGGAAGGGGTAGATTGAGAAGTGTTTGATTATTGCTAGCGTTTGACACGGATGCTACTCGCCTAAAGAGCCATTTTGCTATTTCCACTCACTTTTGTCAATATCTGTCTTGAATTTGTATATTTCGGCATTTTTTTATCTAATTAGTCCAGCATTTTAGGCTGCAATTCCACATTATCTGACAATATTTTCACCAATGCTTCATGCTTCGTCTTTCTGTTACACAAATGGGCGTATGTTCCTCAAATTAATTTTGCTGTGCTGTAGCTTAATCAATTAAATTCAGTATTTCGTATTATGTGTAATTGCTGCTGGTGGTCTCGAGTTGAACACTTTTTCGAATTGCTTAACAAAGTAGCATCTTAAATTTTCCTTTAGCAGACAAAAAAATAAATTTGTCTTGATTTCTTTAGGGCTTTCTACTTTGTTGCTGACACTTTAATATATTTTATTATCAATTACTAACGTTGTTCAGGGTTCTTGCTGTAATTTGTTTGCTGAATATATGTTTTCTCGTAGGTTTCCATAAATTACAATGACCTAGCAAACTCTGTATAATGTACGATGGAAAATACTTGGTTATAGAGGTAGCAATTGGGTAGGTTTGGACGGATTCGAGGTGAGTTATTTTAGGTTCGGATATTTTTGGCTTCGGGTCTATTCGGATTTGGGTTCTTTCGAGTTCGGGGCAATTCGGATTCAAGCTAATTCGAGTCTTGGGCTATTCGGATTTGACCTAATTCGGGTTCGGGCCTATTCGGGTTCGAGTTCTAGTTTAAGTATGTTTTACATTATTTTTTTTATTTTATATTAAATGTAATCACTTTTACGTAAATTTGAATTCTAAGCCTAGGCCTGAATTTGGCCCAGTCTGGCCTAAAAAAATCTTAGTTTTGTTCAATGGGCCTAGCTGCAGCCCGATTTGAATTCTAAACCCAAGATCGAATTTGGCCTAGCCAACCCATTTAAGTACAAATCATTATTCATAATATTAAAAAATTATTTTTATATTAATATTTTCATATTTACAATTAAATTTAAATAAAATATATTATTTTATTAAAAAAAAATATTGTTTCAGGTCGAGCATGCTTGAAACTTAAAATCTAAGACCTAGGTCTAATCGTGCCGGGCCTATTGTATTAGGCAAACTGTTTGGCCCATGGACAAGTTTAGTTGCTAGTCTAACATATGATTTTTTTCATTTTTGATATAGTATTATCTATTATAGCTTTCATATTTTTTAATTTATCTTATTACTTTATTATATTATTATCATACTCTAATTATCATTACTTGAAAAAATAATAATAATATTTAAACAAGTATTTAAAATTTTACTACTAACATGCATAAACTCTAAATATTTAATGAGTTAAACTAATTAAATTTTAAAAAAAAAGTAATAAATGGATGATATACTTTATTGACACTGCTTTTAAAGCTCATATATGATTTACTTTACGATAAGTTATTATTTTATTATTTATAGACCTACTCAAGGATCGGGCTACTCACTTGATCCAAATGGGCCTGGGCTCGGGTTTTCATATTTTTGTTTCAGACTAGCCCAACCTGACTCAGAATAGTGATTTTAAATTAAAATAACAAATATTTTATTTGAAATTAATTATAAATTATATAAATATTAATAAAAAATATTATTTAATGTAATAAACAATAATTCTAGCTTGAATAGGCAGGTCTAGGCATATTAAAGAAGGGCTTGGCTTGAGATTTTAAAAAATTCAAGCTGCAGCTCAACCCAATCCGTGAACAGATTTAATCACATATAAAATATAAATTAAGTTTTTAATATATAATTAAATTATATATGGTATTAATATTTAATATTTAATATTTAATTTATTTTTGATATTGTATTATCTATTATGTCTTCCATGTTTTTTAATCTATCTTATTATGTTGTTATACTATTATTATATTTTAATTATTCTTACTTGAAATAATAATAATAATAATAATAATAATAATAATATTCAAAGAAGTATTTAACATATATAAACTCTCAATAGTTGATGAGTTTAACTAATTAAATTTAAAAAATATGATAAATCAATAATATACTTTATCGACAACGTTTTCAAAACTCATGATATGTTTTACTTTTTGATAAATAATTATTTTATTATATATAGACCTGCTCAAGGGAAAATACACCTACCTGACACAATTAGGCCTGGGCTTGGGTTCTCATGCTTTTGTTTTAGATTGGCTCAGCCCAGTTAGAACAATAATTTAAATTAAAATAATATATATTTTATTTAAATTTAATTATAAAATATATAAATATTAATAAAAAATATTCTTTAAT
>JBBYHK010000023.1:4892364-4904918 GCA_038382065.1 Adansonia grandidieri | reverse complement strand
TTTTCTTCGCAAATTGTGTTAGGGACAATCCCTAGCCTATCAACCGAATTTTTTTTGGCCCAAAAGCCCAGACTAAGATGGGTATTTGACGATAGGCTCATCAACGTCCAGCCCCATCAAATAGGATTTTAAAGTAGAGGTTGCAACACGACACAATCGTCGGTTTTAACATTATTTTTTTGTTATCTATATTCTCAGTTGATATTTATTATAGTTAATCATAATAAAATTCATTATATCTATAATTATAATATATATAATGTGATTAAAAATACATTCACGATCATATTTTAAAATTTTACCTTCATCTCCGGCCGGCAAGGGTTCTTCTTAACCCAGGAGTTACTGACTAACTATTACGCAATCCGAATTCTCGCTATCATGATCGGTGTCATCCGATGATACCCCCTACTTTGAACAGAATAGCAGGCGGCAGCAGCAAGAATTTAGCATGATCACAATATCAAGTTCACATACTTTGATCGGATATAGACCATGTTGCCAACATGTAGATCGATAGTTTCATCAATTTTAAGACCTCTTCCCGTAATGATTTAAAGATTTATTCTGATTTGGAATGATTAAAATTTTAATGAAATCACCCCGTTTGCATGCAATTGTTGATGATTCCCAAATTTCCACAAACCATTTATGCAAAAACTATTCCAGTTTTGGTTTTTCAGCTCTTCGATCATCTCCAATTTCTCAACGCCGATCAAAGTCATCTTCCTAGAAATTCTTCTGAAGTTTCCACCACTGATTCCTTCCTCTATCTAACTTTCTCGAACATGGAATCCCCCTCCATATAAGCTACTACTCCATCCCACAAATCATCTCTCTAAACACTGGAGATTTTCAGCATATATAGATCGACCTAATAATCCTGTCATTTGTTCTATTGGCATCATCATTATTATTCCTTTGATTTTCATTCAACAAATGAGTTTTCTCTGAGCATTTTTTCCTACTTACCAGCAGTAGCTTCGTCTCCCCCTCCTATTCCTTTCGAAAAGAAGATTTCTGCTTGTGTTCCTCCAGAAAAAATTTCTAATTTTGTAGTCCATCAACCAAACACCATTTGTTTGCTTGAAAGAGAGATGCATCATCTAATGAACCTAATTTTCCTTCCCTACCACTGTTCTTTTTTGGAATAAGGACATAAAATCTTTTCAAATCTTTTGACAGACTGTTCTTTAACCATCTCCAATGGACTTGGGGGGAGAAATATTCCTCCTTTGTAAGTTATAGTTGATGAGGACAGTGGCCACCTTTGAGGACTTCCTAAAGCCCTCTTGTAAATTGTTTCAATTAATTACCTTTTCTTTTAATTGATTTTTCTTTTTGTGTTTAGTGTGAACTTTATTTATTGTTTGTTTATTTATTAATTTTTATTTTATTTTGTTTGTAAATTAACGTTCAAAAATGAATTTTTATTTAGTGCAAATTATTTTATTGATTGATTAATTATCTATTGTATTTATTTATCTCAATTATTTTGTTTGTCAACTAGGATAAATAAAGTTAAATTAGCTAGATTTTATTTTATTAATTTATCTAATATGTTTTCTTGACATAATAATTTAAATTGAAAATAAATTAAGACCTATCCTATAATGGAATTCTAAAGGGAATGCAAATGATCAATTTCTTAATAAATTTCTAAGTGAGGAAGATTTTCTTAAATGAGAAGTTAGAGGACGATTTCGACGTCAATGGTCAAAATTTATTTTTAATAACAATAATATATTATAAAAATAAAATAATTGAGAATTAAAACTTAGGTTTACGATCGATAAACATCTTTTTATCGTAAAATACTTAATGAAATTGATGATGGAGTCTTTTCGAGAGAAAAAAATTGTCTCTTAAATACTATTAAGGTGAGCAAAATTTTTTTTGAAATTCCACCAACATAATAAAGAAAATTTTAAAGAATTTTCAAATATTTAAAATATCAAAATTAAATGAAAACCAAGTAATTAAAGATAATTTAAGGTAATATTCAACTAATTAGATATTATCCTTAGGATAGACGTTGTGGGGTGTTCAACTTTCACCACATTCTCAAACTTAGTTTTGGTATGGTAAACTCAAACTTATCCTTAGTCAAGCTTAGGATTTGAGTAAATTAAATAGACTCATTAAAATGACTAATCATACTTAAAATAAAAAAATTCATTACGACTCCATAATTGAATTTATTGGTCAAGTCTTCGTATTTGCAGTTTATGACTCTAATGATAATGATTTTGCTTTAATTGATTTAACCTATGATATAAAAAAAAATGCATTATTTCTATTCATATAGACGATTATTACAACAACCAAGAATAAAATTTGTTTGTTAGCTTTTAATTATAAAGTATTCTACTAGTTTTTTGGTACTAAATAATACCACGCAAGTAGTCTCTATCTTTTAGTTATGAGATTTGATTTTTAAGTAATTGTCAAATATGAGGTACACGTTAAAGGGGGGACGGGGGAGGGGGAAGTTGGGTTGATGAGATAAAATTAAGAGAAGGCATGGCAGAATATGAACTGTAAATGTAACTAAATCAACGTATAATTAGTAAGAGATGTGGATTTGTTCTTGTTAAGATGGATTAGTAACTGTAATCATTTTTTTTTTCCAATCAAAAACTATTCAAGATCGAAAGTAATGGATCACAAATATCTGTTTGGCTTCTGGTTTTACCTATTTTTCTCATTCCAAATCTGAATGAAGTCAGGTCAAAGTTAAAATTAGAAAAAGAATAATAAAAAGGGTCAAATGTTGGAAAACTGTTGGGACAATTTCTCGTGATTTGAGTTTCAAGAAAATGCTAATTTTAGATTTTTGTTGTATTCTCAACTCTAGTATATAACCCTGCAAAGGTTTAAACAAAGCTTTAAGACATTGAACTTCTATTATCCCATCTAAATATTAGTCTTGGTAGCATTCTTGTAAACTTGAATTCGTAAAAAAGGAAGTAGTACTATCTTCATCTTCGGGGAGAATGCCGGCAATTGTAGTAAGCGACTCTGGTGACACTCCAGAATATGAAGGCAGGATTACAGGCTATGTTATAGTTTGCGTGATCATAGCAGCATTTGGAGGATTGATGTTCGGTTATGATATTGGCATTTCAGGTTTTTATTTTTTATTTTTGATAAATGTCTTGATTTATATTATTAGTTTCAAGGTTTTTTCCTTTTTGGCAAAAAGTTTGTGCTAAGGATATCATTTGGATTGACAGGTGGAGTAACATCCATGGATGATTTCTTGAAAAAATTCTTTCCGGTTGTGTTTGAAAGGAAACAACGAGCTCATGAAAACAATTACTGCAAATACGATAACCAGTTCCTTCAGTTGTTCACGTCTTCCTTGTACCTTGCGGCTCTGATAGCTAGTTTTGCAGCTTCAAGGGTTTGCTCAAAAGCTGGTAGGAAGCCCACCATGCAGATTGCTTCAGTTTTCTTCTTGACAGGTGTACTTTTAACTGCCGGAGCTCTCAACCTTGAAATGCTAATTATTGGGAGAATTCTTCTAGGCTGTGGTGTTGGTTTCGCCAATCAAGTAAGAAATCTTAACATGTCATTTTTTTTTCCTTTTTTTTTTTTTTTTAACTAGAGGTATTAGTGATTGAATCTTTGTTACTACTCCAACATTCTGTCAACAAACCACCATATGAATGTTGGCCTTTTACATATCCCCCTTGTAATAGCCAATAATATTCTTAATAATCCATCCATCAATCTATCCTTGTGAATCACACTATTAATTACAATTTCAGGCGGTACCACTTTTCTTATCTGAGTTAGCTCCAGCGAAGATTCGTGGATCACTCAACATTAGTTTCCAACTCTTTATTACTATTGGAATTTTCGTAGCCAACATGGTAAACTACTATGCATCAAATATCCATCCTAATGGATGGAGAATTTCTCTTGCCATTGCCGCTATCCCTGCTTTGATGCTCTGCGTGGGATCTCTACTCATTTGTGAGACTCCAACCAGCCTTATTGAACGAAACAAACTTGAAAAAGGAAGGAAAGTTCTCATGAGGATCCGTGGTGTGGAAAATGTAGATGACGAGTATGATTCAATTGTACATGCTTGTGAGATGGCAAGGCAAGTAAAGGATCCTTTTCGCAAATTAATGAAGCCAGCAAGCCGACCCCCACTAGTCATTGCCATCTTGTTGCAAGTTTTCCAGCAATTCACCGGAATCAATGCCATCATGTTCTATGCTCCTGTTCTTTTCCAGACAATGGGATTTGGGAATGATGCTGCGTTGCTTTCAGCTGTTATTACTGGCCTTGTCAATGTCTTTAGTACTTTAGTCTCAGTATATCTAGTAGATAAGGCTGGTAGGAGAATTCTACTACTTCAAGCCTGTGTTCAGATGCTCATTTCCCAGGTTTCAAATCCCATCTCTCCCTCCCTCTTAATTTGCAATTCCATTGACGCTGCCATCATTTTTTTTTTCTTTTTGTCACTTAAAAAACGTAATTTTGCCCATCACTAAGTGCAATGTCACTAACTATTGGTATTAATTAATGTGGTTGCAGGCTATTATTGGTATAATCCTATTGAAGGACTTGAAAACCACGGGTGATAACCTTGGGAAAGGGGAGGCAGTTTTTGTGGTAATCCTCGTGTGTGTTTTCGTCATGGGCTTTGCTTGGTCATGGGGGCCTCTTGGTTGGTTAATTCCTAGCGAGACTTTCCCTCTTGAGACTAGAACACTCGGTTTTGCCTTTGCAGTCAGCTCTAACATGTTGTTCACTTTCATCATTGCTCAAGCTTTCCTCTCAATGCTATGTCATATGCAAGCTGGAATCTTTTTCTTCTTTGCTGCCTGGATTATCATCATGGGACTGTTTGCTTGGTTCTTATTGCCAGAGACCAAAGGTGTTCCAGTTGATTCAATGGTTGATCAAGTTTGGAAGCAGCATCGGTTCTGGAGTAGTTTCATGGGTGATGATGACTACAGAGCCGATGTTAAGGTTGTCTGATCAAAGGGGGCTTACCTAAGCTGTTGCCTCATTGAGAGTGTAGAAAATTATCAAACCACAATAAAATTGTTGCTAATGAGGCCATAATGTTTGACACAACCGAATGGGTGTTGTCTTTTGTACGCAAATCCAGAATGATTTTTATTAAACTTTTGAGCTTCGGACATTCTTTTTATTGAAAATAAATGAGAAAATAAACAATTTCGCATTGTATTTGTTTATACTTTCTTAAGATATCTAAGGATGGCATGTCTTCACAATGATACGGGCTGTGCATAAGTGTACTAGGTTGTTTCAAGCATGGCCCAAGTAATGGACTTGTTGAGTCCGTGACTCATGAACTCCGACTAGACATGGAAAGATCATTTTTTGTTTTAAATTTTAAATCAATATGGAAATAGATAATTCTAAACCTATTAATTTTCTTATTCTCTTTTAGTTCACACTACAGAATCTTTTAGCCCTTCATTGACTATTGGTCATCGAATTTCAATTTACTTCATGAATTTCGCATGGAAAACACTACTTAAATATTATATCTACTGAAGAGTTATCCTATCATGCAACTTAAAAAAATAAATAGATGAATAAAACAATAGGCTTTGCCCAAATCAATAGATAGATAAGAAATCTTACAAACTAATTAAAAGTATTAGATATAAATATTTCTAATATTGATTAAGAAAAGGGTAGTGAATCTCACTTTTTTCTTCTGTGAAAAGATAGAATAGTCATAGACAACTTTTCCGCCTAAAAGATAAGAAGGAAAAAGAAAATGAAAAAGGACTAAATCTGGTATGAGTAATCAGAATTATCAATCAGATGCAATAGATCAAAATGGAAATAATAGGGAGAAGAGTATTTACCGCATCATACTACCCTGAAAGTAATTAGACAATGGTCTTACTCTTGATCATGAGTTATCATTCTCAACCTTACGCAAAAAGACAAAACAAGTTTAATAACTCCGATAGTTACTAAATGGATTTTCCCTTTAAATAAAACAAAATATTTGTAATGTCTGAATCCATTTCTATTTTTCTTTAGATTTTTAATTTACCCTTAACCCTTTCGATCCTTATGTACTCAACTCACTGGAGAAGGATATTACCTGTTTAAGTTCATTCGAACTATAAGTCTTCAAGAGTTTATCTAGCATGCAAGCCATCTGAGCTAATTGGTCTGTCTTAGTGAATTTCAAACTCTAAAAAAGTTGGCATTGTCACTGACAATGTTACTGATTTATATTTGAAAGAGGAATGGTATATCCAGAACTTTGACACTATTTATTATGTTGCTATTGCAGAAATTTGACCAGCTAAGGTAAGATTGCAAACAATAACAAAATAAACATAATACGCAGCGGAAAGATAAACAAGTAGTTTAATTTCCTTCAGGAAGTTTACAGTGTGGTAAACATGTGGAAACATACGTTTAACAATTCCAAAAACAAACATCTAATAGAGATCTGTATCTACTCGACGTCTAGTAACTTTGAGTGAATATAACCCTTTGAGAAGATCATAACAAGCTAGTTACAGTACGATCTCTTGGTGGTCACAAGCAACCTAAGCATGTTGCATTTAACGGTGATCCACATAAAGGATTCACATATGCTAGTGAGTTGATCTTACGATCATAATCAAGGGTTTAAGCTTTCTTTGGGCTCTTTCATGGCCGAAGGAACACAAACAATTCTTGCAATGGCAAACAAGAAAACATAGGGAGAAAACAATATGGAGGTACACCAACAATGGGAGCAAAGCAAAGATTGAATGGATTCTCAATTTTTTCTTCTACTCAAGAAAAAATTTTCTTTTCTTTTTTCGTTCTTAAAAAAGGGACTTTCACACACCCCACTAAGCATTGCCGGTCAACAGGGGAGAGGACTTGTTAGATTTTTCACTTTGATTAACTCTTATGAGATAGGCTATTTATCCTTCCTTCAAAGGAGAAATTCAAGCCCAATCACCAACACTTAGAGTTAGCCGAATGTCCTCTTTTTTAGTCCCATATTCGATTATCATTGGATAAGACAGGAAGGAGTTTAATGCAAGAGTAAACTCCTCACGAAGGTGAAACACTTTGAACCTTGATTTCCTAGTTCTATCATGACTCTAGCACATTGTGTCTTAATCGAAACCAATAAACTCATGTCGATAAGTTTTGGCCGGTCAAGACGAGGAGAAGAGTTTTATTAACAATGAACTTCTAGGAGTCCTACTGAGACTTTACTAGCTTGGATTAACAAAGCTTGATTCATAATCAACAACCCTATCATCTTTTGCATTTTGGGCCTCCTTTGATTAGAATTAAAATGTGTCCCAATTGGCATTTCAATGAAAGAAGGCCCAAAAAAAATGAATAAATAGATCTAATTTCATTTAAAATAAATCCAACATGACCTGGTCTCAAAATATATGATTTTTTGAGCAATAATGATGGAAAAGTTATGGAAAATGAATATGAGAATTTTGAAAGAAATGGCTTGGATTTTACAAATTAGCGCCAAGGTTTGATACATTGCTATAATGGATAGATACATTAGTACCCCAAGAGCTTATTTTGGTATTGCCAAGCCCTTTTATGATAAAAGGTATCAATAGAAGCCCTAATTTTAAAAATTTGGATAATTGGAGCCAATGTATCGATACCCATCGATACCCAAAGCTAAGCTATTGATACATTTGGTAGGTATTGCTTGCTTTGCTCGATTTTGGCTCTTTGATCTCTTGTACCTTGATCTAAGATGATACATGTTGGACTTGGCACAGGCAAATGACCTTGGTAATAATTTGAGATGCTTGAATGCTGTCCATAGAGGTTTGGACAAAATTAAATGTTTACAATGTTAACAAAAAAGCTCAAAGAATTTGTAAACTAAAACAAGAAGAAAAAAAGTTTGCTATAATCAATCAATTAGAATTATGTTAATGGAAGAATTGAACTTATAGCACCATAACTAATAATGACAAGAATTTGGAGATATCATTCCCCATTCAAATATGTATATATATATATATCAGTAACATTGTTGGTAATAAAATTAACATTTTTGGGGTTTAAAATTCATCTAAGACATGTCAAGTTGTCAACTCAATATTATTTCAGATAGCATGTATGCTAGACAAATTCTTAGATATTATTTGTTTGAAAGGACTTAAATAAAAATATCTTTCTAAAATAAATTAAATAGATAAGGTTAGGAAGGAAGGTTAAGGATAGATTAATAATCTAAAAGCATTAACAGAAATGGATTAAGACATTACAAATATTTTGTTTCTATTTAGTGAAAAATCCATTTTGTTACTATAAGAGTTATCAAACTTGTTTTATCTTTTTTAGTCATGTTGAGATGATAATTATAGATAATGATAAGTCACAATTGAGAGTAGACCTGTCCATGGATCGGATAGTACAGTCGAGTTATTTTTTTTCTTATTTCGTGCTAACTCGATCTAGTTCAAAATAATATTTTTTTTATTAAAATAATATATATTTTATTTAAATTTAATTATAAAATATATAAATATTAATATAAAAATAATTTTTAATATTTTTTTTAATAATGGTGAACAATAATTCAAGCCTATGGGGTAAACTAGCTCGGGCAATATACGGACTTGAACTTAAATTTTTTTTGAGCCACGATCCAACTTATGTATACAAAGAAAGACCATTATCTAATTACTTTTACCGTAAAATGATAAATTAGCTCTTTGTCAAAGTAAAAAAAAAATGTTTATTCTATCTTTTCACAAAAGAAAAAAAAAGTGATATTGACTATCATTTTTTTAATTAACATTAAAAATATTTAGATATAATACTTTTAAATTGGTTTGTAAGTTTGATATTTCTATATCTATTGATTTGGGTAAAACATATTCTTTTATATCATTTTTAAGTTTCTTGATAGGACAATTCTTTACTAGATATAACATTTAAATAGTGTCGTTTAGGTGAAATTCATGAAGCAAATAAAAATTCAATGGCAAATAGTCAATGAAGGTTGAAAAGATTATGTCGTTCAAACTAAAAGAGAACAATAATAATAATAATAATAATAATAATAATAGGTTTAGAATTATCTACTTCAACATTTAATATTAAAAAATATGATCTTTTCATGTCCAGCCGATGACTTTATGAACCTTGGGCTCTAAAGTCCATGTAACTGTGCCTTGCTTGAAACAACCCAAAATACTCTTTGCGCAACTCAAATCATTGTGAGGACAGGCCATCCCTGTACCTCTAGAAAGTAGAAACAAATATAATGCGAAATTGTCTGCTATCTCGTTTATTTTCAAAAATAGAGTGCTAGAAGATCAAAACAATAACAAAAAATCATTCCGGATTTGGCATACCAGGGACAACACGTATTGGGACGTGTCTAAGAGTACGCCACAATATCGGCAAACTTTATCGTTGTTTGATCATTTCTACCCTCATAATGAGGCGGTTCAAATAAAATCCCATTGATCAGACAACCTTGACGTCGGCGATGTAGCCATCATCACCCATGAAACTACTCCAGAACCAATGCTGCTTCCAGACTTTATCAACCATTGAATCAACTGGAACACCTTTGGTCTCTGGCAACAAGAACCAAGCGAACACTCCCATGATGATAATCCAAACAGCGAAGAAGAAAAAGATTCCAGCTTGCATATGGCATAGCATTGAGAGGAAAGCTTGAGCAATGATGAAAGTGAACAACATGTTAGAGCTGACTGCAAAAGCAAAACCAAGTGTTCTAGTCTCGAGAGGGAAAGTTTCGCTAGGAATTAACCAACCCAGAGGCCCCCATGACCAAGCAAAGCCCATGACGAAAACACACACGAGGATCACCACAAAAATCGCCTCTCCTTTCCCAAGATTATCACCCGTGGTTTTCAAGTCTTTCAACAGGATTATACCAATAACAGTCTGCAACACATTAATTAATTAATACTAAGTGAAATTGCACTTAATGATGGGCAAAATTTAGTTTTTTTTTTTTTTTTTGAGTGGAAAACACATGATGGCAGCTTCAATGGGATTAAAGATTATAAGGAGAGATGAGATTTGAAACCTGGGAAATGAGCATCTGAACACAAGCTTCAAGTAGTAGAATTCTCCTACCAGCCTTATCTACTATATACACTGAGACTAAAGTACTAAAGACGTTGACTAGGCCAGTAATAACAGCTGAAAGCAATGCAGCATCATTCCCAAATCCCATGGTCTGGAAGAGAACTGGAGCGTAGAACATGATAGCATTGATTCCGGTAAATTGTTGGAAAACTTGCAACAAGATGGCAATGACTAGTGGGGGTCTGCTTGCTGGCTTCATTAGTTTGCGAAAAGGGTCCTTTACTTGCCTTGCCATCTCACAAGCATGGACAACTGAATCATACTCATCCTCGATATTTTCAACACCACGGATCTTCCTGAGAACTTTTCTTCCTTCCTCAATTTTGTGACGTTCAATAAGGCTGGTTGGAGTCTCACAAATGAGCAGAGATCCCACACAAAGCATCAAAGCAGGGATACCAGCAATGGCAAGAGAAATTCTCCATCCATTAGGATGGACACTTGATGCAAAGTAGTTTACCATGTTGGCTATGAAAATTCCAATCGTAATGAAGAGTTGGAAGCTAATGTTGAGCGATCCACGAATCTTAGTTGGAGCTATCTCGGACAAGAACAGTGGTACTGCCTGAAATAATAAATAATTAATAGTGTTATTCACAAGGACAAATTGATGGATGATTAAGAATGCTAACAACTAGTATAGAAGGGATGTGTAAAGGGAAAAGTTTATCTAGTAGTTTGTTAGAATTCTAGGTCAGTGATCAAAGATAAAAAGATTAGAAGGTTTCTTACTTGATTGGCGAAACCAACACCACAACCAAGGAGAATTCTCCCAATAATTAACATTTCAAGGTTGAGACCTCCAGCAGTCAAAAGAACGCCTGCTAAGAAGAAAACTGATGCAATCTGCATGGTGGGTTTCCTACCAGCTTTTGAGCATACCCTTGAAGCTGCAAAAGTAGCTATTAGAGCAGCAAGGTACAAGGAAGACGTGAACAACTGTAGAAACTGGTTATCGTATTTGCAATAATTGTTCTCATGAGCTTGTTTTTTCCTTTCAAACACAAGCGGAAAGAATTTTTTCAAGAAATCGTCCATGGATGTTACTCCACCTGTCAATCCAAACGAAATCCTTAGCACGATTTTTTTTTTTTTTTGCCAAAAGAATACAATGGAATAAATAATATAAATGGAGACACTTCTCAAAAAACCTGAAATGCCAATATCATATCCGAACATCAAGCCTCCAAAGGCTGCTATGATCACACAAACTATGACATAAACTGTAGTCCTGCCTTCATATTCTGGATTGTCCCCAGAGGCACTTACTACAACTGCCGGCATTTTCCACAAAGATGACTATGAAGATAGGAATATAAATACAGATGCACTACTTTCTTTTATTCACATCAACATGAAATAATAATAACAAATAGCAGAATGCTACCAAGACCAATATTTAGTTGTGATAAATAATAATGTTCATCGTCTTAAAACGTAGTTTTAACACCTTCGCAGGGTTTATATACAAGAGTTGAGAATACAATAGAAATCTAAAATTGGCATTTTTCTTGAAACTCGAATCACGAGAAGTTGTCCCAATAGTTTTTCCAACATTTGACCTACTATTTTTTTTTTCTAATTTTAACTTTGACCCGATTTGGTTCAAATTTTGAACGACGAAAATAGTTAAAACTTGATACTAAACAGACATTTTTGATCCATTATTTTCGATCTTAAAATCTTTTTTCATCTACAAAGGATTACTTACATTTGAACAATTACTAATCCACCTCAACAAAAACAAATCCACATCTTTTCCTTATTATACGTTGATTTTGTTACATTTACCGTTCATACTGTACCATGCCTTCCCTTGATTTTATCTTATAAACCCAACTTTTTTTTTTTGCTTTAACTTGTACATCAAGTTTGTCATTACTTAAAATTCATACCTGTAACTAAGGATAGACATTGATTACGTGGTATTGTTGTTTAGTACCACAAAACTAGTGCAGTACTTTAAAATTATAAGTTAACAAACGAAGTTTATTCTCGATTGTTATTATAATCGTCTATACGGATAGAGATAATGCATCCTTTTACAACCATATCATGAGCTAAAATCAATTAAATCACAGTCATTATTAGTGTCATGACAATCAAATTTGAAGATTCAACCATTGGGTACAGTATTCGCCACTAATTTTTTTATTCTAAATATAATTAATCATCTAAGGTTGCATTTGAGTGCTTGAATTTCGAAATATAGATTTAGATTTTAAAAATTATGTAAATTATGTGATAAAATACTTGTGAATATAACATTAATGATTACTTTTTAAATTAATGAATTTATTATATATCTATTTTGTGGTGAAATTGACATTCGTATAGATATTTGTGAATTTGAAAATCTAATTTTTTATTTACAAAAAACTTAAATTTTTATACTTTTCAAATATATAATCATATTCAATATT
>JBBYHK010000023.1:4682383-4764392 GCA_038382065.1 Adansonia grandidieri | reverse complement strand
TGGCTATAAGGAGCAACTTGCTGCCAATGTGATGGACATAGGGTGGCTAGTTTAAATGCTAAAATGATTTTCTGGCAAATAGGGTGGCTGATGATAATCTTAGTCAATAAACTAGGGAGGAGTAGGGTGAGCATGTGACATTGACCTTTTTTATCTAATTTAGACTTCAAAAAAATATTTTGATTAATTCAAAAGTCCAAATTCATAATTTGATATCAGTTTTGATCTTTTTTGATGCAAAGAAATGAGTTAAAATCGAGTTGTTGATCAATGGTTGACGAGTCAAAAATTCCCGAACCATGGAAAATTAGCTCGATTGCTAAAGAAAATTAGCCCAGACAAAATAAGGTGCCTACACTAGTCATACTAAGATCTAGTCCATTATCATCCATCATGCCTAATAATCTAACTATAAGCAACATTTGTATATAGATAATTTCACATGGTGATCACATGCATTCCATGCATAACTATAAATAAAAGATTTTTAGAATATTTATCAAAGCATCCATAAGAATTGGCAATGAAAGTTAATACATTTTTAACCTAGACATTACCTAACTTTTAGGTGATTTGTCTCTATTAGGATAAATTCTTTTATTACATGCTTATATTGTTTCCAAAATATGACATTTTAAGAATTAAAATCATGGTAATCCATTTTAATAAAAAAAATTATAAAAATTAGTTTCCAAATTTTAATCTTTTTCTAAGATGCTTATTTCTGAAAACTACATTATCTTAAACCTTTAAGTTTGGTAAAGCGACTCCTAACTTTTAGGCATCTCATCCATTATATAATAGTTATCCAATCCAACTAGAAATCATTTCCAAATTTTAGGAATCAGATTGCCAATTTTTAGGATCACTCCCACTAGAAAACTAGTTTCAACAAAAGTAAGACTCTAATGACTAATGTCCTTGGCATAGATGATCACTTTGGCCATGCGAATGGCCTTTGACTACTACCTTTCAAGGATGCTTAAGAGCTGTTTCAGGTGCTGGATATATGCATTAGGTGCTGCCAAAGATCAATCCATAGCAGTAATCTAGGCAACAACAAATTGCCATTTCTAGGCGATGTTCCAGAGTTAACTAAATGTGGTAACATTTATTGTAAATTTCAGCAATTAAGTCAGTCCATAAACTTAATTGCATTCAGCTCACTTGCTATAGTAGGATGCAGCAAATCCATGGAGTGTTTCCACTAGGATTTCTAGGTGCATTAGGTGCATTAATTCCTCCAATGTTACCAAAAAATTCTAGCTTTGAGATTTCTGCGCATTAAGCTCGACATTAGTTTTCTTTAAGCCAATGAGTATAAAAAAAATAAAATTAATTTTTATACAACATATATAAAAAAATCAGAATATAAAATATATGCAAAAATTGATTTTTACAACAAAGTAAACATTAGATAAAATTAGGTTAGTGATCACATAATGGGTAGGCTAAACAATAACGTTTTAATGTGTGTTCAATCCAAATCATTGTAAAACAATTTTTATCAATTTAAAACAATTTAATATTAATTAATACACTTATTAAGCATGTTGTCTAGAATTAAAAATAATTTATAAAAAATTATTTTACATGGTTGAAACCTAAAGATCAATGCACATGACATTGGGATGCCAATCCACATGAAATAACCTATACGTACCACATGTAATCTGCAATTTATAGGCTTTGATATCATTTGGAAGGATCTAAATCTTGCAAAGTCTAACCTCATATGGATATAGGATTTCAAAAATCCATAAAATAACATAAATCGGCAATGAAAGTAGTAAACATAGAAATAACAGGACTTCCCTGCTAATTTTTAGAGTAAAACTTACTCATAGTATAGCATATCAGATTTTAACAAAATTTAAATAATAATCTACTTATGGATTCCCAAATTCTCAGGTATTGTAATCTAGAGTTAAATCCAATCAGAAAGATCTCTAAAGAGTGGTAGCTATGCTTCATGATAAGATTTCTTAGGTCATAAGCAACACACGCATCTTACCTCTGATAGTAATCCACATAGATGATTGCGACAAACTTCACAAGGTCCAATGGTTCTTTGGTGGTACCTAAAAGACTCATTGAGTATTAACATAAAGGTAATCATGAACAACCTCCTCTGTGATCCAAACACACTTCTAAGATGGTGTTTTCCCTAACAAAAAGGGAAGATTGGCATAGAAGAATGAGGCAAGAAGGTGGCAATTATGTTGTTTTCTTTCGTAAGGGGCGATGACACTAAAGAAAACTTAGAAAAATTTTGCACTTTTTTACTACTTACTTCTATTAAGTCTAATTCTTATCACATAAAATTGTCTAGGTTTATTCTCCTTAATCACATTAAGGAGAGTTTTGATCAACTTTAAATTACTTACCTAGATGGAACTCTTTCACCTTAAGTAATTTAATGTGATCATAACAATTATCTATGGTGGTAGAATCATGCACATAAAACGGGCACTAGGGTTTTGGCCAAGGCATTATGAATGTGTCCTAAAATCCATCGAGATATACCTTTTGCTAGTTGGCAAGGTTAAGTCTCTTTAGAGTTTTAATTCATAAAATTAAACTCTCAATTTTTCTAATAAATTACTTAATTTATAATTAATAGTTTTCATAATATTATCCAAGGGATATTCAGCTAAGACATTATCCACCTAGACATGTTATGTCTTAATTCGGATATTATCCAAATAGGATAATCTTATCCACCATGTCTTAAAAGGACAACAAAAATTTAGATTTCATAAATCTATTTTTTTATATCTTAAATTAGATCTTAATTGAACATTTTAATTAAGTCTTTTATTTAATTACCTTTCATCAAATTTAGTCAAACTTAATAAATCTTGAATTTAATCCAACGATATCATCTTATTGTGTGAGACCCATTAGTTCCCAATATGTTTGCAATGAATATAATTAATCTCATTAATCATGTTCATAAATTAAGAGTAGGATCTAGCAACCCATCATGAGCACCCAAATGTTAAAGAGTTGATGTGACCTTATCAAAACCTTTCAGTAACCAAACCATTAGTGTAATCAGTTCTTTCACCATATATCCTAGATTGAACATGAGCTTGGTTCAGTGTTTACTCTTGGTTCATTCCATGTTAGATTTTTCAATTCATTGTTAATGATCATGAATCCATGAAGAATGTTTCCTCATAATTCACTATGCTTTAGTCAAAGACTTTAATGCCATTAACCATAGTAAAGATTATTCGGGATATGTCTCCAATGTCATTAGAAGTAGTGAATACTCTCTAGATCACTTATCCATCTACCATATGCTTCATGCTATACACAAAACCACCCTAGCATAGGCATCCATCCATTATGGACCAGTTCGTGATGATCTCTAAATATGAAATTCCCCATACCTGATATCATAAGTCTTAACGACTATTATACACAACTGGCACATGAAAACATATTCCATGAACACTTAAATGACTAATAGCAAATATAGTTCTTATAGGGCCATGTTTAGTGAATTTGTTTCCATAAAACAAGAACCCATATACTATCTCCAAGCATTTCTGTACTTCAACTAATAAGATTAAAGGGTTGCATACATCAAATGCATAGAGGCTTAGCATATGCTGGTCTTTGAGCCTTGTCAATGCCTTATCTTGACAATACCTTAACCAGGAATGCTTTTTGTAATACAGCTTTGATGCATAAGGATCTCACAGCATAACTCATTACACAATTTGCAAAGCCATTATGTTTTATAGGCTTTATCCAATTAGTGGTCTCTCAATAGCCAATCATGCCACAATATGAAGGAAAATCTTATGTTACTTTAGCTAGTAATTAGTATATGGTTAATTATCTGTACATCTTCCTTTTCGCAATCTGATTGGTTCAAGGGCATATACTAACACAAATGAATCGACTTTAAAGCATGTATCAATGCCACTATCTTTAATGAACTGGCTTTAAGGTATGTATCAATGCTACTATCATTAAGGTTTTATTCATGCCCACCATAGGTGTGCGAAAAAGTTTCTAGTGTATAAACCTTAAGGATACAACAAAGGCCAACGATTTACTATCTATTGCACTAATGTAATCAATCCATTGAGCATTGAGTAGTGAACTACAAAATTAACGTACTTCAATAAAGTATTTTTGTAGCAAACCTGTATGGAAAAATCTGGGATAGTTTAAATATGAGAGAGGGTAAGAATTAAATATTTTCAATTGTGATTTATTGTTAAACTCTTAAAAGTATATATAAGCTACTATATGTCTATCTGACAGAAATTTCTTTATCAGAAAAAAGTCTATTTGGATAGACACATTGATCAAAATAAATTTGTCTATTTAAAAAAGATAGTTTAATTTATATATACACAATCCTTGGTTAAGTCATGCCTTACTTGGACAAACAAAACAATTCATAATAATCAGACAAAATAAAAATAAAAATAATTACTTAAAAAATTAATTAATTAGCTACACCTGCACGTGCCATATTTCCAAGTGCCAAGTGCCATATAATATGATAACTTTAATTATTATATTAATGGAGAAATAGCCCACTCTAGGCTTGGTTTGCACCATAGCCACGTAGGTCTAATTTATTATAGGCACACATTTCCCTATATTTAAACAACTTAGTTCTTTTGGTCATTCCAATGTAAGATTCTATCCCACACATTATTTTGAAAATGTAAGAAATTACAAAAAGTTTGCTAACATATAGGTTTTTTACACATATGGTAAAAGAGATAACCACTTAATTAGTACAATAATTTCTAAAAATAAAAAGAAAGTGAATGAATAAAAAACATTATAATCCAATTGAAAATAAAAAAAAAACTCTTAAAATATCCCTTATTCCTAATTTTTTTGAAATAAAAAATCTGAAAAATAACTTTTGCTAAATTCTTATCCCTTAAACTTTAATTCCATTCTAACCTTTCAACCATAAAGTAATTTTGTTTTGGCCAACACACTTAAAGGAATTTAATGTCTCATAAATCTTCAAGCATTTATTCTTCAATGAGATTTTCCAAGTTTATGGAATTTGTTTGAGCAACTGATTTAGGCATAAAATTTAATCAAAATTAAATATACATAGTGGAAATAAACAAAGAAATACTCAAATTTTCTTAGGATCTTAGGCAGAGATATTCATGTGATCTATTTGCAATTTTAATCATGGATATGATAGAGATATGATAGAAATAATACTTACTTGGAGACTCATAACTCTGAGTGTGTCGATCTTTATACGAACGCACCATAGGTTGATTATTACAATCTCTTCATGAGGTCACAAGCAACACAAGTGTCTTACTTCTTCCAATGGTCCACATAAATGCCTATTGTAGCCTTCATAAGGTTTGGTGGTTCTTTGATGGTAGCCAGAAAGCTTATCAAGTCTCAACCAAAAGGTATATCGACAACAAGTACAAATTCGATGTGATTTGGGAATGATTCCCTTGCCTATTGTGCTAAAAAAAAGGAAGAATACCTTTGTAAGAAAATAGCTATTAATGAATCGAAAAATCACAATTCTTGATTCCAGTTGATCCGACTAGGATAGAAAATTGATTTTCTACCTTTACTGTGATAAAAAACACTTTGAGATCACTTGGAATATAGATCAACATAATCAGGCTTACAGAAGCAAGGATTTCAAGATTTGGTTAATTTCATAACATTTGTGAAAAATTAATCTGTCAATGCTAGAAAGCTATTATTATGCCTTTGTTGTGTCAAGAATAATTCAAGAAAACTCAGAAAAAGCATGAAAGCATAAAAAGAGCTTAGAAAAGAAGAACATTGCACCATATCCCCTTAGGAAAGTCTAAGGTCAGTGCCTAAGGCTTTTTCTATCCTTTCTAATTAGCCAAAAAGCCTTAGTAATATATTTAAATGCACGTTGGGCTAGGTTAGGCTTGACTATTGGGTCAATTAAGCCCATTACTTTCAAACCCAGAAGGTAGGCCCACTCTGAAGTGTTTCTTGCAGCCTAATTAAAACTATTATAATTAGCTTGTTCAAGATTGGGCTTTAATAGTAACTTATTCATATTTTAGCCCAATTGCACACCAAAGATAGTATTCCATGTGCCAAACCCATTAGCAAACCCAACTTGGAGTAGTTTACAACTAAACTCTCTTGACTTGATAATTAGTGCTTTTGGCTTAAACCCTGGCTTAACCTCTAAATTTACATGTTAGATAATTTAATTCATAATTGAATTTTCTAACTCAAGGAAAGTAATTTTTACTTCATGTATATAACATTAAATAATTATCAAATAATTATTTAATTTTTCAAATGCAATTATTTGGTTTTTTTAATAATATCCCTAAAACTGTGACTATAAATAGACATTATCTTGATAATATATTCTTATCTTTATTTTCATATTAAGACATCTTTTATTGAATTTCATAAATCTAATTTGTGTCTTAAATTATTCTTAATTTAACTTATTCAGTTATGTCCTACTCATTATATTTAATTAAGTTATACTCAATTAAATCATGATTTCAATCCAATAGATTATTTCATTGTATATGACCTATTAGGCTTTCATCGCAACGACAATAAGCATAGTTACCCAATTAAACGTATTTATATTTATAGACTAAGATTGGCCTTTATCAAGGTATCATAGCCACCCGATATGTAGGAAGAGTCAATATGATCTCTGAAGAAACATTTAGTAACCAGCTTCTCAGTGTACTTTGGTTTTTTCCTCGATATCTTAAAAAGACCATGAGCATAGTGCGGTGTCTGCTCATACCAATCCATATTAGTTCTTATAGCTTTTAGTTAACCTCATAAATTTAGAGAAATAATTTCTCTTAAATTCATCATGCATTGGCCAAGGACTTTATCAAGTTAGCCAAAGCCAATAACAAATGAGATATGTCTCTAATGTCACTTAGAGTGGTGAATCCTTTTTAGATCACTTATCCACCTTCATATGGTTCATTCTATACCCAAAGCCACCCTACCATAAGCATCCATTTATTATGGACCTATTCATGATAGAATTAAAGCATGACACTTCTTATACATGATGACCCAATATCACAAGTCTAAGGACTAATGTACACGATTGGCACATGAGAACATATTTCATAGACACTCGATACTTCAACTTTAATGAAATGAAAGAGTTGTTTGCATTAAAATGCATGGAGGCTTAGCATATGCTAGTCTTCGTGCATTGTTAATTACCTGTCATGATAATATGATGACTATGAATATTTTTAGAAACATGGCTTTGATGCAAAAGGATCTCATCATCATAACTCATTACTAACTTTGGAAGGCCATCATGTTTTATGAGCTTCATCCAATTAGTGTTTGCATAAGTGCTAATCATGCCACTAACATAAAACCTTGAATCACTAACTAAAGTTATTGGTTTGCTTTATTAACTATTATATGCCTCATCCAATCTAGTTGGCTCTAGGGCATATACTAATAGCAATGTCAAAATTATTATCTGTCTCATCTCCCTCTCTTTGTCAATCTGTAATCTTTTGTTTATTTTTCAATAAGTAAATTAGAGATTTAGCCAAATTGCCATAAATATTCATGATCTTAATAAAAAACACATTTGTTAATAAAAACTCACCCATGTTATGCATTTAGTTCAAATAATATTATCCTTTTTTATGTCTTTGCTATTATATGTCATAGGTTATTATTATATCTATAATATCTTTAGGCTTCAGCCTAATTAATGATAAGATTCTAACCTAGCCAACAATTAGGCTTAAAAAGCCTTTAAGCTAGAAAGCTACTATTTGGCTAAAAAAATGGTTACAATTATCTATAACTAACTTAGTACTTTAATGTATGAAAGTTGAATAAGCTAAGGGATCATAGCAAGACCAATGCTGTAACCTGCCCTTCAGTGCACTCAACTTAAAAAAAATAATGGAATCAAATGGTAAGGGCTTGCCTTTAGGTTATCTCTTGGTTGGGATTTGAAGTAGGCATAATAGATGAAGGTTAAAGGAAAGACCATCAGACGAATTGCATATCCAACTGGTCTTGGATAGCCATTATGAAATGGCTAACACTTGGAGTCACCATTGATCATTTTGGGCTAGGTATAACTAGATACCCGTTAAAACTGGTGATTTCAAGTTACAAAGCTAAAAACACTGATTTTACAAACTGCTTATACTAGAGTTTGTTTTCTAAAAAGGGTTCAAGAGTCGGTTACACATGATGAAGGATTACTACCTCTACTACACCTAAAATTAGTACCATCTAGCTATAAGTTTTCCAAGTCTCGATTTTCCTCTGTTGTATATGTGTTCATTAGTTATATGTAATTCCCTACTTATAAATGCAAGCTTTTAAATATTATATCAAGGTTTTCATGGTAAAAGTTTAATTTATATCTCTCTATATAACCCAAGAGGGAAGAAAAACGTAGATAGTTTAGTAAAATGATCTTTGGATTGATTTAAAAGAAAATACTTTACATCGAGCACTTGAGGGATGCTAGTGTAGAACATTAATTCAGATTTTATGAAATTCGAGTTTAAAATCATGAATGCAAAACCATTATGAAAAAAAAATGAAATGTATTAGTAAGACATAAAAAACATAATAAATGCTGCATTGATGATGAATACAAGAAAACATAAAAAATGAGGGACGTTCAGGATGTATCTCATAATTAACCTTAGCTATTGAGGAATAACCAAATTGATGATCTTAAGATGTATTTGGATTTGACAGTTGTCTTAGGCATAAAAATTTTGATAAAAGGTCCAGCAAGGTTTGGAAAAGAAAAACCTAGATTTTTTATGAAGTTTTAAAAAGCAAGTTGGAGTATTTGCTTAAAAGAATAGGGTAGGAAAATTCCCTCAAGAAAGAGGGATTAAAATATCTTCTTGAAAAAGTGAGGTTAGAGTATCCCCTTGAAAAGAGAAATTTTGAGTGATTTTTGAATGTCAAAATTCTTCATATATTTTGAGCAAAATAAAGATCTTAGAATTGTAACTCGATAATTTAAATAGCAAATGGAAATTAATTTTGAAAAGTGTTTAGAGTCTTGATCCGAGCCTAAAAGGGACATGTCTTGACATGAAACTTTATGTGGAAAATCACTGAATACCTTTTGAGTCATTAAAATAACTCAAAAAGAAGATTTGGGGAAATCCTAGTGACTTTTATCAAGTTTGATGAAAACAAGGGATAGCATCATGCTGTTTCACCTTTCTAAATCTATTTTGGTTTGGTCCAAAGATTTCTAGTGGAAAACCATTAGAAAGCTAACTCAGCAACCACTGATGGAAAAATATCGCAAAACTTAAAAAAATTATTTTTTAAATGGGATTAACTTTTAAAATAGGGTCAAAGCTAGTATTGATAGCAAGTTATGGAAAATAAGAGTAATGAACTTCAAATTATTACGCCAAAATCATTCAGAATTGTTAAATCACAAATGATACCTTTTCAAAAAGGGAATTTTATGAACTTTTCAAAAAAAAAATTTAAAAAAACCAAGAAAATCATCTAAAGAGTCAGAATTGCTGAAACAGAATATGAAGCACTGATTCTAGAGATTCTAGATATCAAAGGTTTGAAAAATCATGACTTCCACATTTGGAATGATCTGGAGGCAAATGAGGTGTTTTTGTAAAGTTAATTTGAGGCACTTTCAAGAAAAACGTAAAAAAATTCCAAAAAAAATCATTTAAAGATTGAAAATAATTTTTAAAATTAGGACATAGTGTTGTCAGTGCAAAAATAAAAGTTTCTTCAAGTTTAAGGCTTTTATGGTCAAGTGTCAAGGTTATGGATGTACAAATGCCCAATCACTAGGGTTTGCAATACTGAAATAATAGACCAATCTAACTCCCAAAGAATAAGTAGTCGAACTGCCCGTTATCTACACCATTGGTCATGATGAAAGACTTAATAAGGTTTAAAAGAACATAATTTGTTAAGACTAAAGAGGGCATGATTCCAAACATTTATGCTTGCTATATTCCTAAGATCGAAGAACCAATATATTAAAAACATTAAAAACATGGTAATCTTTATTGATTGAAGTTAGTACAGACTTAACTTGGGCTTTTCTTTGAAATTAGATTTTTGCAAGCATCATAGAGGCATTTTAACAATCATATGATGAACTAAACTAAATAGAGACATTAAACATATGCAAACATCCAAAACATTAAGTTACCCGTGCATTTCAATAAGGAAATCAAAGTAAAAATACAACCAACGGCATGATCAAGATAAAAATATGCCAGGATGAGCATTTATATATGAAATAAGCATGTTAAGATGAAGAAAAACACGACAAAAATGCATGAGCAGGGGCTGTTTGAATGTCCAAATTAGATATGACATTTTAGTTCATCCAAACAACATTAAGATGACAGGAAAGTCATCAAAATCCTAAGACTACCACAAAGAAAGCCACAATAATACATGACAGCCTTAATAGGGTCATGGAAACATAGAAGTTCACTATAAAGATGACAAAAAAAATAGAAAATGAAATACATGAAAAATGGAAAATATACCCCAATGAAGACCTTAATCCCAGCTTCTTCCTCAAACATCAACTAAGCAACTTTGAGCTTATTTTTGTTCCCTCTTTTTACTATGGATTAGCAAGAAAAAATGCAAAAATGGAGTTTTTGTTTATAGTGTCTATAAAGGATGATTCTGAGAGTAGAGATGAGGAAAGTGAAAGGTTTTGGAAGGGTGTAAGAGAAACTATAAGAATAAAAGTTTGAGAAGAACTCATAGGTTTTTGGTGGTTGATGTAAACGTGGTGTAACCTCCTCAGCTGAGTAAGAAAGTTGGATTATTTAGGGGTGGATTAGCATGTACAAGATGATGACTTATTATACCAATGTGAAACCTTTGAGCAATTGATTGGTTAATCATGATTCTTGTAGGCAAAGAAAACCATGCATTAGCTGATCAAATGAGTAATTTCAACTTTGTCCTTTATCAAATTAGACTTTTGTCATGAATTTCCCTTATGCCAAGCTTAATAGGCTTTTCTAAAATGTGTCAATCTAATGTCTAAAGCCCAAAAATGGAATTCACATGATTTTCATGAAGTTACGTTTGATTTTGGTTAATTTTTTTTAAGCCCATATTGTGGCCAAACTCATGTTTAGATATTACAGTGAAGATAAGCATGAAAAAGGCATTACACAGGCAAAGTTTTGCCTTATGGTATTGATACAGGGAACTTTATATCAATACCAAAGGCATTCAAGTAGCAAGACAAAAAGCCTTGTAGCAATATAGTATATTTTTGTCTCTTGGCATCAATAAAATGAAGCATGTATGATACCAAGCACAACATTTGTTTAAGTATCGATAGTCAAGCACTCTGTATCGATAACACAGTAAAAAATTTCCTTAGTATCAATATTCCTAGCCCTATATCGATACATCTTGCGCAAAGTTCATGATTTTTGCTAACATAACTCTATATCAATATAAACACCCTTGATATCGATACCATTCCCTAAGTATCGATACCATGCCCTTTGGTATTGATACAAATAGTAAGATTTTGGAATTTGAATGACATAGAGCCTTGTATTGATATCTCAAGCCCATGTCTGAAGACATACTTATAAAAATATGGATTTTCTTAGATTTGACGCTCTAAACCCCTTTAGGTTGATCAAAAATGGTGGAAAATTGACCCATGCTTTTTCAAATGACTTTAACAGTGCCTCATTTAAAGACTTCTAATACCTTAAATGTTGGCTTAGAAAAAATAAGGTGTCTACATCTACCTTTTTTAGCCATTATTGGTATTAGGAATAGGGCAAAAACAAATAGACACTATTTTATCTGAGGTGTAATGATGCCCCCTGAATACATGCAAAAATTAGGATCCAATAGTAACACACTAAAACAGACATGATAAGTTAATGGCAGTTTTAACTAGTAAATGAAATTTTGATAAGCTTTATAGGGTTTAACCTTTTGACTAGGCTTGTAGTTTCTAAGGGTTTGACCCCCTAAATGGATGCCAACTGATATGGGCTTTGACTTGATAAGGTCTAACTTTTTATAGACTGAGGTAGTTAGGCATCTAGTTCTTTACTGACTGACTTGATAGGTATCCACCTCTTTATGGACTAAGGTAGGTAGGCATCTAGCTCTTTATGGACTAAGATAGGTAGGCATCCAACTCTTATGGACTAAGATAGGTAGAGTTTAGGGATTTTACCTGGGGTTCCTAAGGTTTTTGAAAACAAAAGTTTGTACCTAGTGTTTTTACCATGTTTAAGACTTTTAAAGGTAGGAGCCCATACTTGGAAGATTATTAGTTGTTTTATGTATGATGCATAGGGATGCGAATGCATGCTTAAATTATGCGAGCATGATATTTTAAAATCTAATTTGCAAATTATCTGTGACATTTCGAGTTACCTTGAGTTTTAATAGGTGTCTTTTGTTCTAAAGGCTCACCAATCTTACTTTCATTGTCTACAAAGCTTTTAAATGGTTGAGGTCATTCATATTTTTTTTAAGGCTGAGATAACCCATGGTGCATAAAAATGTTTTTAAGTATTTGGTAATCTGAGCTAACTGGTATGAATTTAGTTACCGGTGGCAGGAATTAAGAATGACTGATTTAGTTCCACCTTTGGCTAAAGTTAATAAGGGACATCTTTGATCATGTTTTCAACATAGAAAGATCTAAAAGTGATTATGGTTATGGTTCTAAAATCCATTCTTAGCCTTTTAGACATGGAAAGATCTTCCTGTAAAATTCTATCTTAGTTAAAGTAATATTAGGAAATCCTATCATCAATTATGTGTAATTTATCAAGCATTATTAATTGAATGACAAGTATATGCAATATTATATGCAAGTATGAGAAAAAGAAAACTCAAAGAAGAAAATTATTGTATTTCATTTTAGGAAGAGGAGTAATATAATTCATGGAACATTCTAGGATGTATAAAGAAAGTTAAAGACTAACTTTTCCAGGCAATTGGTCCTTTTTTATGCTAATGACATGAATCTTCTATAAGGTGTTTCCAAAGACTTCTCTTAAATGACTAATTCTTTTGGTGACGGTTACCCTTCGAGGAAACCCCTTAGATTGCCCTATGATATGATGATTGCCTCAAGTTAAGGTAGACATCAACCTTTTCCTCTGAGATCAGGTAAAAGCAAGTTTGGTAAGTTAGATTAGGATAGGATAGGTCGGTAGGGGAAAATTTGGTGTCTCAATCATATTATGATGGATAGGTTAGATAAGTATCAATCTGGGTTAGGTTTAGATAAGGGTAAAGTTTGGTTGCTTAAGCCATTCTTTCTGGCGTTCATCTAAGGTTTTTTCTAGAGATGAGAATGTCTTCATAGTTTTTTATTTGAAAGACTTTTTCAAATGTAATATTTCTTAATAGAATCAAAGTTGATAGGGTTGGGTAGGCCGTCATCATCTATTTTTGTTAAAATTAATGCTCTATCAAAGAGAGCTCGCTTAACCATATAGAGGCCTTCCTAATTTAGGTCCATTTTTCTCGAGCATCTTTGAGAACTAGAGGATTTTTTTGAGCAGTAAGTCTCTTCTTGATACTGATGAGGGTAGACTTTCTTGTTATGAGTTTTATCAAACACTTCTGGCATATTTGTCAATGATAGATAGCTTTCACCATTTTTTTGTCTATGAGATTAAGTTGCTTATATTGGTTATCGATCTATTCAACTTCTTCGAGCTATGATTTCTTTAAGACCCTAAGTAAAGGGATCTCAACTTTGATGGGTAATACAACCTCTATAACTTAAAGTAGGGAGAATAAGGTAGCCTGTGAAAGTTTGAATTGTTGTATGATATGCATGCAGTATAAAAGGCAGCTTCTCATGCCAATCTTTATAAGTTTCAACCATTTTCTTGACAATTTTCTTAATGTTTTTTTTGGCTCTTCAACCGTTTCATTTATTTTTCGATGGTGAGACTAAATTATGGTGCTTGATCATCAACTAGGAGCAAATTTCTTCCATCATTTTATTGTTCAAATTGTACACACTATCTATGATGATTTGTTTGAGAAGCCCATATCGGCAGATAATGTCCCGTTTCACAAACTTGCACACAGTAAACCCAGTGACATTAGCATATGAAGTCACTTTTAACTTTTTGGTAAAATAATTAATGGCAACCAAGATGAAGTGATGCCTATTTAAAGCTTTGGGAGTGATAGGCTCAATCATATCCATGCCTCACATAGAGGCTAAGAGACCATTATGACATGGAGGGATAAAGGTGGGACATGGTGTTTGTCTGCATAAATTTGGCACTTGTGGCATTTTCGAGCATAGTCAATGTAGTCTTTTTTTAGTGTCAACTAACAATAGCCAAATCTCATGACTTACTTTGCCATGCTATGTCTATTGGCATATGTACCATATATTCCTTCATGGACCTCTTTTAGAATTCTTTTAGCTTTGGGAGCATCCACACATCAGATTAATACCTGATCCTAGCTTTTTCCATACAAGACTTTACTATATAAAATGAAAACTTTAGATAATTTTTGGATGGTTTTTTTGTCAATTTTAGTAGCATGCTCTAGGTATTGTTGATCTTGAATATACTAAAGAATGTCACACTACCATAGTAAACCATTTTTTTCTTCTATGCTATGGCAATAGGCAAAAGCTTTATGTCATTTAGATAGGTGTAACCTTATACTTTTGAGTTATTTCGAACATAAAGGCCAGGGTTGCTAGAGCATCCACCACTTGGTTGTCTTCCTTAGGTAAATGCCAAAGCTAATTTTATCAAATTATTGTTTTAGCTCAGTGATTGGCCTTCCATATTGGATTAACTTAGCATCCTAGGTTTCTTATTCTTTTTGGAGTTAATAGAAGACCAAGACAGAGCCCCCATATACTCGTGAAGTTTTGATGCCCCTCTTAGTGGCTGATTAAAGCCCTAATACACATGCCTCTTAGTCATCTATGTTGTTAATGCAGTCGAACTTTAGACTAATGGTGAAAGGATAATAATCTCCATTAGGTGAGATTTGAATAGCCCTAGTTCCATGCCCTCAATGGGTTTAAAGCTCCATCAAAATACATTTTCCTAGCATAATGCACATGAGATCCTCGTCTAGGAAATTGAAATCTAACAGTTCATAGTCCTCTTTGACCCAACTTGCCAAGAACACAGCTATCATGCTACCTTTGATGGCTTTCTGGCTTATGTAAATGATGTCATACTTAAAGAGTAAAACTTGCCACCCGACTAACTTTCTTAACAAAGCAAGAGCCTCGCATAATTATTTGACAAGGTCAAGTTTGGCAATTAACCATGTGTTATGATATAACATGTATTGCCTTAACCTCTAAGTCATTTAAGCCAGAGGACAACACAACTTTTTGGTTATAGAGTAGTTATTTTCATGCTTCATGAATTTCTTTCTTTAATAGTATATAGCTTGTTCTTTTTTTCTTAACTCGTCATGCTGACCCAGTACACAACCCATGAACTTGTTAAAGACTGACAGGTGTAGGATTAGGTTGATCAAGCAGCAGTGGTACAAGTACTAGTAGGCTTGATAAGTATTGCTTGACCTTGTCAAAAGGTTGTTGGCACTTATCATTCCATTCATCAGGGTTACTTCTTTAGAGTAGGTGAAAAATTGGATTATGCTTGTTGGTTAGTTAGGATATGAACCTGGTTATATAGTTTAATCTCTTGAGGAAACTCTTTACTTCCTTTTGGGTACTAGGTAGTGGAAGGTTTTGGATAGCTTTATTTTGTCAGAGTTAACTTTAATCCCTTATTCACTCACAATGAAGCCTAATAACTTGCTAGAAGTAACACTAAAGATACACTTAGCTAGTTTTAGTTTGAGCTAATATTTGCATAGTAGTTTGAAAATTTTTCAAACATTGGCAATATGTTCACTCTCTTTTGAAGATTTAGTAATTATATCATCCACATAAAACCTCTATTTCTTTATGTATAAAGTCATGGAATAACATCAAGATTGCTTTTTGGTAAATTACCCCGCATTCTTAATCTCAATGGCATAACCTTGTAGCAAAAAGTACCTTACATGGTTATGAAGGTGGTTTTCTCCATTTTGCTCATATGTCATTTTAATCTAATTGAAGCCCAAAAATTCATCCGTGAAGGAAAATAGGGAATTTTTGGTGACGTTATCTATTAAGGTGTCAATGTGAGGCAAAAGGAAGTTGTCTTTAGAGCTAGTTTGTTTTAAGTCCTATGTAGTCTATACACATCCATACCTTACCATCTTTTTTGCGATAGCAACTTTGTGAAATCCTACATTAGATTGCTTCTCTACTTTCTTTTTAATCTTTAAAAGCCTCTTTGATTTTATTCTTTTAAGCTTTTGTTGCACAAGTTTGCGATCAAGTTTTAAGGGAAGCCTGTGAACCGCTATATCAGTGTTTAGCCTGAGCATGTCTTCGTAGGACTAGAAGAATGCACCCTAGTATCCTTGGAAAAGGTTGATCAATTTGGTTCAAGTTAAAAAGTTTAAAAAGGTTTCTATCTTAACCTCTTTCAATCTTTTTATGTCCTTAGGTTCATGTTTTCAATAGGCTCTTTGTGGCATAAGATTTATTTCTCTTCTTGCTCAATCAATCTCAATAAATTAGGTGACACGATGCTTTCCTTAGAATCCTCTTCAGAATCGACCTTGGAGATATAGATTGGTTACTCTAGATCAATTTTTGGAATCTCAGTATAAATATTTATGTCATTTTCATTGAGGCACTCAAAAATATAAAGAATAATATAGGCAGAAAAATATGCAAAGATAAGAAATAAAGTCTAAGGATTTGACAAGAAGAATGAGGATAGACACAAGATATGGAATGCAAAATACGTAGTCATTTTTATTAATAATTTTTGATAAAAAGTATGCCCATACAAAGGATCTTACTATGCTCTCGTGTTGAAGCTTGTTGGTTTAATTTGTAGCACTACTTTGATTTACATCCAAATAGTACAAGAGTTTCTATTTCAATCCAAATGTTTGGAACAAATCCTGGAGTGCACAAACTAGTTTCATGGTCTATTGCTGAAGTTCCCAAGTCATCATTTGCATATTAGTTCATATTTCAGATCCTAACTCTTCATACGAGTCATTTTTTCCCCTGCTTTTTAAGCTCGTCTCTTCTATTGGTGGGCATTAGGCTTGAATCCTAGACTCTATTATCAATTTGATGAATGACTTTCAAGGCTTTAGAGATTGTTTGTCAATGTTTTCTTAGTCCCTTTAAGCTTAGACACCTTGAATGATGGTCAACTAGAGACCTATGTAAGTGTTTTTTAACAGATAAGGTTCAACCACTAGCAACCTATCTTTGATATATGTGGCATTAACAAACCCAAATGACTGGAAAAAGGATTTTGGTATGCTCTCATTAGGGTCAATTAATGTGCATCCATGGAAGTAGTAGTGATGATATCATCTTAGCCCCTAATGCTGACAACTTTGTTCTCTATGATGAATTTTAGCTTTTGGTGTAATAAAGACAGTATTGCTCCTATAGCGTTGATCTGAAGTCTCCCCAACAAACAATTTTATGATAGAGTAATGTTCATCACATGAGAATCTATTTCATAGGTCCATGGCCCTACTTGGAGTAGGATGGTTATATTCCCAACAATCGCTTTACATGTTCCATTAAATGCTTACACCACGTACAGCTATGCTTGACATGTAATACATCAATAGGAAGTTTATTCAAGCATGTCAAAGGCATTACGTTTAGGGCTTACTTATTAGTGATGAGAACTTTTCGTAGCAATATGGAGAGCTTTATAATTCCCCTATTTTTATTGGGAATTTCATTGTCACTAAAAGATATGTAATTACCCAAGATAATGTTACTCACCAAGCAATCCAATTGGCCTATCAAATATTGGTAGGATATAAGCTTTATTCAAAACCTTAAATAGAGCATTTATATGAGCTTTGAAACTTATAAGCAATGACAACACAAATATCTTAACAAGTTGCTTGTTTAATTGATCTACAATGCTATATTCACTGTGCTTAATGAATTTAAGAAACTTTATAGCCTCTTTCTTGCTTAATAATTCTTTGACTGCTTTGAAGTCTGATTGTTTCACCACCACCTCCAATGTTTGAGATACTAAAGGAAAGCTCTCTTTGCTAACTTTGAGTTCAGGTGCAGTTGAGGCATAGCATCTGCCACTGTGGATTAGATGGATTATGCTGGTAAAGTCAATAGTGGTTGTTTGTTGAATAAATCCCCTAGCCATCACTACTTTGCTTTCATATTTCCATGGCACTATATGGGAAAGAAGATGGGAGCTAAAAAATCATTCTTGGCATAGGCTATATAGGTGTGATTTTGGTATCTAGTTGATTGGAAAACAGGATCAATGGTCTTCTAACTCTGTAGAGGGGGTTTTTCCCTTTTTTTTATGTGGCATTGACAAAAAAATCCATATCTTCATCCCATTTTATCAAACTCTATTTTTGAGTGGTCCATTATCCTTTAAACCAATCTTAAGAATTTTTAACAATGTTGCAAGGTGTATCTTTGTCCACAGTGGCAACAACAGGATTTAGAGAGCTCTTCCTCTTGGCCTTCGCTTTCTAACACTAACCTAACTTTCATAATGGCTTCTCGTACTTTGTTCATTAGGGTTTTAACTTTTTTGACACTTTTTTGAACCCGACAATGTTTTTCAACAATCATTGCATTTAGTTTTGGTCTGTATAGTTTGAAAGTGGGTTAACCCTAAAATTAGGTCCTGGCCCTTACTTAATTTTGATTATATCCTTTTCAAGTAGGCCTCAAACTTTTCTCTTAAAGAAGGTGCAATTTTTTATGCTGTAACCTTGTGCTCTGGCATGGTATTCGCAATAGGCATTCTTATCATACCATTTTGGATAAGAGGGTGACCTTAGAGTTATGAACACTGGAGTTGCCAATTGACCTGCCAGTACGCAAGCATAGATCTCTGTATATGAATAGGGAAATGGATAAAAATGCTCTCTCTCCCGAGATGCTCATTGATTGTTAGGTGCCCTAACATTAAGGTGATGTGTTTTGAGTAAAATTTTGGTTGGAATTTGATAGAAGACTCATAGTGAGAGAAACAAGTTTGGTTTTTATTCAATTGGGGATTTATTAGCTCTTTTGTACTTCTTTACCTTTTAAAGTGCCATGTAGTCTTTTTTCAAGTCCTGAGGATCTTTATTGATGGCATTATTTGTCTTAATAAGTCAACTATTTACCTCTTTTAGACTTGACACTCATGCTCTTATTGACTCTTCTCTTCTTACAATTGATGAATTACTTTAGCAAAAGCGGCTCTTTTTGATGCAAACTCATGCTTTAATATCTTAATCTTAGATGGAGTATTACTTGTAAGGACAAAAACAATTCCATTAGCATGTAATAGATGGTGTCGTTAACTTGCTTAACATCCAATCCTCATGGGTTGAAGTCCTTTTCTTTTCTTTTCAGTATGATATGATAAGTTTTTCACTATTATCAAAGATCTTTTGTACTGCCTTGTGTAACCATCCCCTTCATACGTAAAATCTAGCATGCAAGCTTGTGAGTCATGGGGATGAATTGTCAATAATCAAATTACCATAAGGCTATAACTGGGGCATAACTGATGCTTCCCCATAATCCATTAAGAGGTACCCAATGAAATGATTTGCATTTGTACACAATCAGACTGAGAATAATCCATGGAACCATCTAAGTCACTTCGTCAGCAATCAAATCTTGAAACTTTATAATCCAATGATCCTTACTGGTATCTTGCAGCCACTCATTTTCAAAAACTTGGTAAGGGATTAAAATTTAGCATGTATGGCTGTAACAGCTTTTTACCCCAAAAATGATAAGGATCCACACATACAATAGTGATGAACATCCAATGGAAGTGTGCCTTGCCTTTTTTTCCTCCTAAAATTTAAAGATCAAATAGTCTTCGCTATGATCTAAGAGTAAGATTGATGTAACTCAACTTCGAGGAAATATCCACTACAATAACCTCTATGTGTCCTAAAGCCCTCGAAAAAATAATCAAACTATAGATTACTAATACGAAACATCCTAAATCTTCTTCTTGTCTAACTGAGCCCCATGGTAGATTTTAGACTATCCTATATGATGCACATATTATTCCTCTATTTGACTAAATGTGAGTCTACCTAGTCCTCTCTGAGTCCTAGCACATTGGCCAACTTTTGCTTGAAAGGTACAAGTTTTGCTAACTTAGATTAAAGCCTATTGAATTAGGTCCTTTTAATAGTAAGCATGATGTACTTTTCTATAGTCTTGCTGTTAAAAGCAAAACACATAGAATTGGGATTCCAAAACTGTATCACAACACATAGTAATCTAAAATTAACTTTGATCTGGACTAATAAAGCAATCTGCCATAATCTTCTGTAAAAAGTGCCTTATCAATCTTGTCCAAACTATTCCACATATCACTCAGTTCCTGAAGATTAAATTACCTAAAAACCATTTTAGCTTGTTCTAAGATCTTTGAAATGTATCCAAGTCAGAGACCATCCCTACTCTGTCTTTCTTCATTTTCTGACTCGACCTTGACTATCTCAAAATCCTCAAAAACTTTAGTTAGTACTTATGCCAAGGTGAGATGTGAAATAACATGATGCATGTACCAGTGGCAACAACAAAGGAAACGCTAAGTTAGTAACATTTTAAAGATAAGAAATAAGTCACAAAATGAAGTTGGCCAGTGGCATGACGATGCCTTGGGGCAAGCATAGGAAGAACCGTAAGTATTTTTTATTTGCCTATCAATTTTACACTTATAGGATGGCAATATGGCATGTTCGGATTAAAGGTATCTCATTTTATAAAAATTAATGCTTAAGATAGTGATGATTCACTTGTTAGAGTATGGTTACAATTTAATGTCTAGCCATCCATTAAATAGCATGACAACTTGTTCAGGTGGTTTGTCCATAACAAGATAGCATGGTGCCTCTA
Organism: Adansonia grandidieri; assembly: GCA_038382065.1. Classification (NCBI taxonomy): domain Eukaryota; kingdom Viridiplantae; phylum Streptophyta; class Magnoliopsida; order Malvales; family Malvaceae; genus Adansonia; species Adansonia grandidieri. Next base: position 4,743,373 of record JBBYHK010000023.1, on the reverse strand, counting down.
AAGAAATTATTAAAGACATAGGTATTCGCTTGCCATTGTCCAATGATTGATGGGCTTCAAGCCATCTGTTAGATAGCATAACGACTTACCCAAGTGGATTTTGTCACTTAAAAGGTAATATTGGCCTCGAGCGAGATATCCAGTGACAACATTCAAATGTTTTCTCTTATGGATGAAGAAAAGGCATTAGCCATCAGCTGGACAGCATAACGCCATGCCTCGATAATATTACAACATATGATCTAGGACAGGAAAGAAGGCATCAGTGATAATGTTTGTTCATTATCATCTGCACAATAAAGAAATGATAAAAAGGAGAAAAAGGTAAGAAGTGTTTCCTTGAGTATCTTATTCACCAGCTCAATCTAGCAGCACTTCGATATGGCTTGATATGGTTTGAATTTTATGGCTGACTAGATAGGGTTAAGTTGACTCTAGTAGGTTCCTAAATTGCTCCTCCATCCGGTAAAGATAGCTGAGGCACCTCGATCTCAAGCCTATTATAGGCTTGGCAGAATGGGTTTGAATCAGGTGGATATCTTTTGCTATGCCTATATGGATAAAAAGAATACCACAGGAGCATATCACTTTACACCCCAAAAAAATTGCTAGTCCACAGGTAAAGAAAAGATACCATGAAGGATAATTAGCTCACTTTCAACTAATAAAGGCACTATTCTCTCTCTAAGAAAAGTACTATAGAAAATCTAATATGGATGTGAGTGTGTATTATTTATCGAGGAAACAATCAAACCTTTTGATTTTAATTCTTATTACTATTATATTAGCATTGTCATATTGATTTTTCAGGTAGACAGGAACCTAGCAACCATAAGAAACATGAAAATATAGAGAATAATGACAAATATATCTTATGTACAAAAAAGATAAAGAAAGGGAATTACAAATAAATATCAACTAAAATTGAGGGAAACCAAGAATCTGATAAAATTTAGCTAGTTGTAGGCTTGACTCTCTAACTAATTCTCAAAGTAGAGTTGCCAAGCTATCATAAACTACCACTATAGCGTGCTTAACTTTAAAAACATAATAGAGTCAAATGAAAAAGGGATCGCCTTTAGGTTATCCCTTAGTCAAAATTTGAATTAGGCATTAAAATGTAAAAGTTGAAGGGATGACCATTGGACAAATCACATGTTTAACTTGTCTAAGATGGCCATTATGAAATAGCTAAGAGTTAGAGTCACCACTGATCATTTTGGCTAGGTATGATTAGATTACCGTTAAAATCGATGATATTGAGTTACGAAACTCAAAAAGATAATTTTATGGACTGTGTACACCAAAATTCATTTTTTAAAAAGGGTCCAAGAGTCAGTTACGCATGGGGAAGGATTAGCACCACGACAAAGCCTAAAATTGGTACTGTCTAGCTATAAGTTATCCAAGTCTTGATTTTCCTCTTTTTTATATGTGGTCATTATTTATATGTAATCCCCTTCTCATAAATGTAAAGTTTTAAATATTATATCCAAGTTTTCATGGTAAATGTTTAATTCATATCTCTCTATATAACCTAGGAAAGAGGAAAGACATAGAGGGTTCAATAAAATAATCTCCAAATTAATTTAGAAGAGGATATTCTAAATCGAGCACTAAAGAGATACTGACATAGAACATTGCCTAGAATTTTATGAAATGCGAGTTTCAAATCATGAATCTAAAATCATCATGAAAAAAGGAAACATATTAGTAAGGTACAAAAGAGCATAATAAATGTTGCATTAAGGATGAATACATAAAGACATAAAAAAAGAGGGAAGGCTGGTATGTATCCCGTAACTAACCTTGGTTATTAAAGAATAACCTAATTGACAATTTTGAGACATTTTGGATTTGATGGCCATTTTAGGCATAAAATGTTTGATAAAAAGGTCTAAGAAATCCCAGGGTAGAAAAAACTTAGATATTTTATGAAGTTTTGGAAAGTGAGGCTGGAGTGTCCCTTCGGAAGAATGGGGTTAGAAAATTCCCTCAGAAAAGTGAGCTTAGAGTATCCCCTTAGAAAAAGCAGGGTCAGCCTCAAAAAGAAAAATTTTGATTGATTTTTGAAAGTCAAAATTCTTGATATATTTCGAAGAAGACGTAGATCTTAGAATTGAAACCAACCAATTTAAATAGGAAATGGAAATTGACTTTGAAAAGTGTTTGGAGTCTTGATTTGAGCCCAGCAGGACCCGTGTCGTGGCACAAAATTTTATAAGGAAAACTATTGAATACATTTTGAGTCATTTGAATGACTTAAAGAGAATGTTTGGGAAAATTCTAGTGATTTTTATCAAGTTTAACGAAAGTAAGGGACAACATCATACTGTCCACTTTTCCAAATGTATTCCAGTTTGGTCTAGAGATTTTTAGTGGCAAATGTGATACCATTGGAAAAATAACTCAGTAAAAAATGATGTACAAATATTCCAAAAATCCTAGAAAATCGCTTTCTAGACGAGATTAATTTTTGAAACCAAGTCTAAGCCAGCATTGAAAGGAAATAATAAAAAATAGGAGTAGTAAACTTTGAAAAATCTCCTTGAAATCGTTGAATCATAAATGATACCTTTTTGATAATAGAACTTTATAAACTTTTAGGAAAAATATTTTAAAAAAAAAAAGAAAATCACTAAATGGATTGAAATTGCCCAAACAAAATATGAATCGCTGATTCTAGGGGTTCTAAACAATGAAGGTTTGAAAAAAAATAACTCCCAAATCCTGGATGATTTAGGGGCAAACGAGGTGGTGTTGTAAATATAATTTAATTCCCTTTCAAGGAAAAATGTAAAAAAATGCAAATAAATGGTTTGGAGTCAAAATATAAGCATTCAAATGAGGATCATAGTGTTTTTAGTAACAAAATAGCGTTTTTTTGAGTTTTAAGGCTTTTTTGGTCATGTGTCAAGGTGCTGGACATTTGAATGCCTAATAATTAGGGTCTATGATAGTCAAATAATGGACCAATCTAGCTTTTAGAGAGTAGGCCGCCAAACCACCTACTATCCATGCTATTAGTCATGATGAAAGGTTCAAAACAAGACATTAATAGAACACACAAAAACACTTTTGTTTTTTGTGAGGTTTAAAAAAATAGGATTTGTTAGGCCTAAAGAGGCCATGACTCCAAACATTTGCGCTTAATATATCCCCAAGATTAGAGAACCAATAAATTAAAAATATTTAATCGTGCTAATCCCCAATTGATTGAAGTTAGTATGGACTTGGGGTTTTATTTGAAAATAGGATTTTGTAAGCATCATAAAGGCATTTCAACAAACATATGATGAACTACACTAGATAGAGACACTAAACAGAAGCAAGCATTCAAAACTGCAAGTTAACTATGCATTTTAACAAGGAAATCATAGTGAAAATACAACCAAAGGCATGGTCAAGATAAAATATGCTAAGATGAGCATTTATACTGGAAATGAGCATGTTGAGATAAAGAAAAAGTGGCAAAAATGCATGATTAGGGGCTGTTCCAATGTCTAAATTAGATATGACATTTTAGTTCATCCAAACAACATCAACATGGTAAAAAGGCCTTCAAACTCCTAAGATCACCATAAACAAAGCCACAATAATGCATAAGAGCCTTAATAGGTTCATGAAAACATGAAGTTCACTATGATGATTATGGCAAAGAATAATAGAAAATGGAATGGAGAAAATATGGAAAATATGCCCTAATAAAGAGCTTAGCTCTTAGCTTCTTCCTTGAGCATCAATCAAGCAACTTTGAGCTCACTTTCTTCCCTCTCTTTGCTATGGATTAGCAAGAAAGGAATAAAAAGAAAGAGCTTTTGTTTATGGTGTCTATGGAGGATGGTTTTAAGGGTAGAGATGAGGAGAATGAGAGGTTTTAGAAGGGTACAAGAAGAGCTACAAGAATAGAACTTTTAAAAGAACTCAAAAGCTTTTGGTGGCTGTTATGAATATGGTGTAACCTCTTTAGCTGAGTAAAGAAGTTAGATTGTATAAGCAAAAAGGGCATATAAGACTTTTGGCATGTAAAACATGATAATTCATTGTAACAATGTGGAACCTTTCAGCATTTGATTGGTTAATCTTGATTCTTGCAAGCAAAAAAACCAAGTATTAGCTAATCAAATAAGGAATCTTAACTTTGTCATTCATCAAATCAGATTTTATCATAAAATGCCTTGATGCCAAGCTTATTAGGCCTTTTTAAAATGTGTCAATCCAATGTCTAAAGCCCAAAAATGAAATCCACATGATTTTTATAAAGTTACATTTAATTTTGGATGATTTTTAAGGCCATTATGACCAAATTGATGTTTAGATGTTACAGTGAAGAAAAGCATGAAAATGCACAACATAGTTGAAGTTTTGCTTCGTGGTATTGATACAAGAAATTTTGTTTTGATACTAAAGGCCTTTAAGTATCGATACAAAGAGCCTTATTATCATTATATAATGTATTTTTGGCTCTTGGTGTTGATACAATGAAGCTTCTATTGATACCAAACACAATATTTTTTTGATATCAATACTCAAAGCCTTTTATGTCGAAACCATAACCATAATTTTCCTTGGGATTGATACTCTAGGCCTTGTTCGATACATCATCCTAGAAGTTCACGATTTTAGCTATGACATGACTTTGTATCGATACAAACATCCTTGATATTGATACCATTCCCAAAGTATTGACATCATGCCTTTTGTTATCAATATGAACAGTAAGATTTTGGAATTTGAATGATGTGAAGCCTTGTGTTGATACCTCAAGCCCATTTGTCAAAGCATACATACAAAAATGTTAATTTTCTTACCTTTGACTCTCCGAACCCTTAGAACGGTGGAAAACTGACCATGCTTTTTCGAGTGACATTGATGGTGCCTCAGATATGACTCTCGATACCTTAATGTTGGCCCAGACAAAATGAGGTGTCTATAACCAAGATTCTTAGAATTACTATAAAAGGTTTAAGGTGAGATTGAAAAAGGTAAAATTGCAATTTTTTATCATTCTTTTCTCTCTACTCTTTTTAGCTCCCATGATCACTTATTCTATTTGTAGATGCTTGATTTTGTCCAAACCTTTGTGTAAGCATTTTAAGGCATCATTAAGGTTGTATGTTGAAGCATGATTCATGTATTTATCATTAGCTAAGATAAGGCCATAAATTATTTAATTAAAAGCCAGGCCTTATTAAAAAATATATATTAGATAAAATATGGTCTATGTGCTTATTTGATTTAGTTATTTGGATTTAGTTTTTAATTATGTTGGGCCAATTTTACAAATGTTATTTTGATGCCAGGCCTCATGAAAATTATTTTAAAATCATTTTGGTCCACATATCCATTTATTTAATTTATTTTGGGTCTATTGGCTTAGGTTAATGTGATTTTTTTAAGGCCAATTAGCTAGATGTTGAGACATTTTAAGACAATTTGATTAAAGAAGGGTATTTTGTAACTTCTAAAGGTACTTGATACTTAAGAATGGATATTCCAACCTATAGACACCTCATTTTGTCCAAGCTAACTCTTGGTATCACTGAACTTAAGTGAAAGATGATAAAATAAAAAATAAACTAGGGACAACTGCCAAGTGCTGTGTCGCCAAGCACTATTAGGTGACACAGTGCCAGGCAAAAAATGTTTTTGGGGAAAGTTTAAAATATCTATGGGTCATATTAAAGAAAAAAATAAAATGAGACATCAAAGGCCACTTTTCATGGTGTCGATATCTGAGGTGTGGTATCGATACCTAGAATGTTTATATCGATACAGACCTTGGCGGTAGCTAAAGTTGAGATTTTGGCAAAACGTATCGATATAAATCCATTGAGTATCGATATAGGCCTCTAAGTCTTGAGACTGAAAGCATTTTTTGCTCTTAGTATCGATACACACCTCATTGTATCGATAATCATGGGTAAAAGTTACCTTGTATATCGATACAAAATGTTTTGTGTACTGATACACCAAGGAATTTATGCCTAGTTTGAGCCACTTTTTAGCATTCAAAAATCTGATTCAAACATGTTTTTTGCACAAAAAAAACCTTATAATTCATTGCGAACCTTGAATTTGGGCTTATGATTGGATTTAAACCAATTTTTAGAGCCTAAATAGAAATTGACAAGGGTCACTTTCATGAAATATATGGTTGTAAGAGGTCATGCAAGACATATCTCTGGCTGCAGGCTATTGCAGCCTTTCTACCCTACTACTCTGCATGGCAGAACCAAAAGAAAGAAGGCAAAGTATGCATAGTAGTTGGAGATGTCTCCTAGTTCATGAATGGAAGATCAAAAATGCTTTTGATTCATCTCCCAAAAGCATTGGCTGAACCTTGAGTTTAAAAGAGGCTAAAATTGGCTCAATATGGGGACTTCCAACCATTCTAAAAAAAAGAGTTCCAACTATCCCCATGAATCCTCTAGCAATTTCTAGCCCCAAAAAGCTCACCTAAAAACATTGTTCCATTGCCTTTCATCCTTTTCATTTTCATCATTCCCCCCAACCACCATTAGAAAACCTCTAAAAACTTAACCTTTCACACCTTAAAACACTTACCATCAACAATAATACCGAAAAGCTTTTTCTTTTTATCTTTTTCTTGCTAAATAATAGCAAAAGAGGAAGGAATTAAGTTTAAAGTCACGGCTTTAAGTAGAAAGAAAAATTCAAGCTCTTTTTTTTGTATATTTTCTCTACCTTGTTCCATATATTTTCTATTTTTATCATCCACATCTTTTCAGTGAGCCCTTTATGCAACCATAACCATCCTAGGACTCTCATACATTATTGTTGCCTTGGTTGTGGTAGTCTTAAGATCTTAATGTTCTTTTGGTGTGTTGATGTTACTTGATAGGCCAAACTTCTAATCTTTTATTCTTTCATCAAAATAGTCCATTATTCATGCAGTCTCTATCATATTTCATCTATTTTCACATGTTTAACACATGCTTGAATGTTTCCATAACATGCATTGAGTATGTTCATGCACTTCCTCGCATTTTAAGGAGTCTCATGACATAAAAATGCTATCTTAAAAACTCCAACATGCTTTTCTTCACTTAAATGTGTTTAAGTCACTTCAATGTACCTTATTTGTCATCTCTTTGCATTTTTGTTACCTTTTCCATGTCCAAATGTCACCTTTATGTGTTTGCATGTGTAATACTTGTTTATCTTTGTGCATGTTGTATTTTATTCATGATTTGTTTGTCAAAATACACGATTTTTACAAAAAAAAAAAAAATCTGATTTTTCAAAAGACCCCAAGTTAAGTCTATGCTACCTTCAAATAATGGGGCCTAGAATAGATTTAATGCTTTGATCAAATTGGTCCTCCAATCTTGGGGACAAACTAAACCTTCTAGGTTTGAATTCATGGAAATAAAATGTTATTTTCTTTTGATAAAGTATTAAACCTTAATCGTGAGTCCAATACCCTCTTTAGTGACATGGTCAATAGGTTGTTTTATGGTCCTAAACTACACTGAGATTATGGAATGAACTCATGATGCCCATGTTACTTTTTCTTTTCTATCATAACCATTCAGATGTCCTAGATTCGAGTCTATTCTTGGAAAATCTAAAAATATCAAATAGCCCCTTTTTTTTCTAGCAACATTGTACTTTAAGTTTGGAAAATCATTTTCGAAGCATAAAATATTTTCCTTAATTTTTTTGATATTTTTCCTTTTAAATGCATTGAACTACCTTTCTAACGGTGTCTTCTATGTCCTCAGATAATTCTAGATGAAGTAGATATGATTTCTCGAACCTTTGCTGTCTAGAGCCCTTAGAATCAGCAAATAATTTTTTGTTTAGGTCGTTTTGGCATACCAAACAATTTTTTTGAACATTTTGAATATTTTTCCCAAAAGTTTGCAAAATTCTCTTCTTACAAAGGTATCATTCATGATTTACCAATTCTAGATGAGCCCAAAATGATTTTTCAAAGTTCAGTGCATTTTTCCTTGTATACGTTGTCAGTGTCAAGATAGACCTAAATTCAGAAATTAATTCTGCCTAGAAAATGATCTCTAGGATTTTTGGAATATTTTTACATTAAACCTTATCGAGTCATCCTTCCAATAATACCTCATCACCCTCTAAAGCCCTCAGATGAACCCATAATAAATTTGGGAAGGGATAGAAATAATACTATCCCTTATTTTTAACATACTTTTTTAATCTCTTTTATAGAGATATTTGAATGTTTTGTAATGCATCTAATTGGTTTCCCTACAGCACAAGCCCTTTAGACTTGGATCAAGGCTTAAGACAAAAATATATTTTATACAAATCTTTGGTTTTCTATTTTCAAAATACTTTCTTAAAAAAAAGTAAACTTTTCTTTTAAAACATCAAAAGTTTGCATCTTTGGGGGGTACTCTAATCCCATTACTCTGAAAAGATACTTCAACCTTGTTTTCCCCTAAGAAACTTAAATTTTCACTCTTGGATTTAGTCGAGATTCCTACTAAATCATAAAAAATTTTCATTTTTTAGGGATAGTCCAACCCTATTACTTTGAGGGGATCCTCTAACCCCATTTTTCATTAAAAACTCAAATTTTCTTTCTTAATTATTTTTATAACTTTATCTTTTGAAATACTCCAACCCCACTACTCTGAGGGGATACTTAAACCCCAATTTTACCAAAAAAAATCCAAAAATTTTCTCTCTTCCAGCTGCCCTGGATTGTTTTGATTGAAATTTTTTCGTCCCTCCAATCACCATCAAATTCGAACCTATCTTTAAATTGCCATCCTGATTATTCTTCAATAATTGAAGACAATTATGAGATACATTCTGATTGTCCCTCATTCTTACGTTCTTTTGCTTGTGATTGTTTGTTTATGATATTATTACGTTCTTTTTTATCTCACTAACACGTTTTCTTTTTATTGTAACTATCTTGCATTCATATTTAAAATTTTTTCCAATAGAATTTATAAGGCAATGTTCGAGGTTAGTATCTCTCCAGTGCCTAATATGGGATATCCAAATTTTCCACAATTTAATTCGAAAACTATTTTCATAAAAATCCCTATGTTCCTCATAACTATTGGCGCATAGGTGATATAAATCTTCTTTCAAAACCCAAATTTACTTTTTCCACCACAACTACATGTATAAAAAAGGAAGTATTTCAAAATAATGATCAAGTGGAACTGATTAAGCCAAAATTGAAGCAAGATATAGTTAGTAGGTACCGATTTCGGGCATCATGGGGTGCTAATCCTTCCCCACATGTAACCCTCTCCCAAACCCAAGTAACAAATCTTTAAACTTCATAGACCTTAAATTCGATGTTTTGAGTTTCGTAACTCAAAATATTGTTTTCAAGAGGCATCTGATCCTGCTTAGCCCGAAACGATAGATGGCAACCCTAAATTTATGGTCGTGGTGGCCATTCAAGACTAGTTAGATGAGTGCTTCACCCGATGATTTCTCTCCTCTTCATGTTACTTTGCCTAATCTAAATCCTGATCATGGGATAACTCAAAGGCTCGACCACCACCACTATCACACATATTTAAGTCGCGTACCCTAAGCCCTTCGGATCCTCCAAAGTTTTAAAGGCAGGCATGTGGTGATGGCTTGACAACTTCAATAGGGATAACTTAAAAGAGTTAAGCTTATGACTAGTTATGTCTTGCATGTCCCTTAGTTTTTCGGCTTTCATTTATTATTTAGATATAATTTCCTTTTATTTCTATTTTCTAACCTTTTGTTTTTCGTGGCTTTGTTTTATGCTTGTTAGAGATTACTTTACTCCTAAATGAATGTTAATTTGAATAAGTATGGTACTATGGGATGAAACAAAAATGTTTGATTGTTTCCCTGACATATATCGTGCACTTGCATTTGCACTAGAATCCCAACCAAACAGCATGGTAAGGTTAGTATCCTAATTGTTAAGGGGAAGTGAGCCATCCACCTTCGTGAGTAACCCTCTACATAGGCATGGCAAGACCTTTCGAGGTGTAAATTACCTATGTCTCTTGTGAATACCCCTTCGTACTTACATAGGGAAATACATCTACCAAGTCAAACACATTCCACCAAACCCATAATAGGCCTAGGATCGAGGTGCCTTCACTGTCTTTATTAGATGGAAGAGTGATTCAAATATCGAATTAAGTGTCAATTTAAACAAACATAATGAACCCTATGAGCTAAACCATGTCAAACCATTCCAGATTGCTACTAGAATAACCCGGAGAGTAGAATCACTTGGGGAAACACTTCTTACCTTTACTCCTATATACATGGTTATATGGGTGATAATGAGTGAACATTGATGCCTATGTTTGTTGTTTTTATTTTTATGATCATCTCTTTAGGATATGTCATTACGTTCGATGGTAAATCCTTTTGAATAAGTGGGTGATGACAGGCGAATGTCATTACCTACAATGCCTCTAAAAAAAGTTATAGTTGACCAAAATAAACTGTCATGTTGTCTGAACAATAGCTTAACATGTACTCACCATAGATGTTGATGAACGAACGTCACCACTTAATTGGTCAATCTTGTCGTTGCGAGGTATTGTATCACCTTGCTAAAGGCAATTTTAACTGGATACGCTATTAGGCTATCCGTTTGTTGTCAGTTGTCATATTTTCTCTTAGGCCTCATACCGCATACTATCAGGGCAATTTCTATGGTTTATTTTGTTGCTTCTCTTCTTCTTGCCAATATTCTCTAAACTTTACAACCCTATTGTTTCATGTTTGTGTCACATGCATCATTTCTTGCATCAAACATGTGGAGATAATTAACATGGGGCAATGGTGAACGAATATCGTAATGCCTAAAGGATCTTCACCCTATTAACATCATATTTCCTTGATACATTTTGATGCATAATTTGTCCTTTTGTATGGATTCCTCCCCCACATAGTCCATTCTACCTTGGCCAATGCTATAGGGATGCAACATGGTGCATCTCATACATTCCATCTACCACTAACAATACTGTTTGCAATCCTTATGATAACATTTTCATGCTCATGACAACTTTTCATGCCTTACACTAACATCCTTATTGCACTCATTTGCATACATACATGCATAATTCATGCCCAATTCATGAATCTGGGGGTGTAGAGTGATGGTTTCCATAAGTACCAGAACTTTTATAAAAGAAGCTTCACTCTTCCTTCAGAGGTATCAAAGGAAGACTAACATTGTAAATCAAGGGAGACTAGAACTCAACTAAAATTGAGAGATTGAAGCTCATGCATAAAAATGATCATGAGCACATGCTTCATAAAAATTAGGAACTACAAGCCCAGATGGTCATGTTGATGAAGGTGGTATAGGCCTCAATAAAAGAAATAGGGCAAGGTAGTGTAACTAATATCAAAAAAGGGTTGACAAATTCCAGAGATCACCTAATAGGTAGCACTGGAGTTACATCCATCCAAGAGGAAGCAGTCTAGGAGCAACAACCTCACATAATGCCAATTCCACTGATGTACCTGATTATCTGCATGAATCCAGTTGCATTACCTATCCATTCTAGATTTTATGAGGCAAGTACTAAATCTTCGTCAGCTCATCCGTCATTGCTCGATCTAAATGACCCTATGAGGCAAGATGAACCTAAAGGTGTCTAACCCTTAGAAACCATAGAAGACCTCAGCAAATATGAATAGCTAAAAAAATGACCCAGTGCAATCGAGAAGAATGACAAATACAGAATCATGAATGCCAAATCTCTGGGCCTAGTTTTTGACCTCATTATCCCACCCAAGTTCAAGGTACCCTAGTTTGAGAAATACAATAAGACCATAGATTTGACTACCCATATTTGGATGTATTGTCGAAAGATGGCTGGGTATGAAGGGAAAGAGAAACTTCTAATTTATTGCTTCCAAGATAGTCTAATTAGGGTAGTAGCTCAATGGTACAATAAGTTGGAAAAAACTCAAATCCAAACATGAGCCTTTTTGGACCAGTACAAGCATGCTTCTGATTGGGTACCCGATAGGTTATCTTTGAAAAAAATGGAGAAAAAGCCTATTGAAACCTTCAAGCAGTATGCCCAAAGATGTAGAGGAGAGGCGGCACAAGTACAACCACCTTTAAACGAGAAAGCAATGACCATAAACTTTATGGAGACACTATATGCCTTTTTTTTATGATAAGCTTATATGGAATGCCACAAAGAACTTCGCTGATTTGATCATGTTTGGGGAAATGATTGAGAATGCAATCAAAAGTGAAAAATTTGGGAAAAAAGAGTTATTCCACATTAATGGAAGGAAAATACCTATAGATCCAATAGAAAAGGTCCAAGCCTTAACCTTTGACAAGCAGTCGATAAAGAATTTTACCTTTCACCATCCGTATGCCATAAGCCAAATGGTTTACCCCTCCAATGGTAGTCTTGCATCAAATTCATACTTGGGTTTCTACCTACTAGCATCTTTTCCAGTGCATAGCTCAGTACTTAAAACCTCGATTGGACCAACCCATTAACCAAAGGGTTAGGGAGTGCTCAAAAAAGATAGCAGGGTAGTTGAGACAGAACCCCTATAAAACTAATCCTAATATCATACACTGAATTACTTCCCCGGCTCATCCAAGATTAATTAATTGTGCCAGTTTACTCTAAACCTCTAGAGCCACCCTCCTTAAAAGGTCATGACACTGCTGCTTGTAGATATATAGAGGGTGCACGAGTTATTCCATAGAAGAATGTGGGGCTTTGAAGAGAAAAGTGCAATGATTAATTGAAACGAGGCAGCTAGATCTTGATTAACTATGAAATAGGATATATAAACTTAAGATAATGGGGGGCATTCTAATTTAGCATGCTTCATATGAAAATCTTTTGTCTTTAAAATGTCATCTTTCATATTTTGAACTTTAAATCATGTATTTAATGAAAGCATGATATTAAAAGTCTTTAAAATACTGGTGATTGCTTGCATTCTTTATCTTTCTTTCAGGTTTTCATGCATAAAATCGACTAATCGTAGGACCCAAAACTTCAGGGAATCAGTTTTAAACCATGCCACATGACCACACCAAAACCATCAAATGAACAAAAACCTTAACCTAGGCTAGGAATGATAAGAGCCAATCTTTTAGAATTTATAGACCCATTAGGAACCAAGCAAATGTGATATTCTTTTAGAGTCCTATCGGTAGTAATTTGACATGTTTTAGGATTGAGTAAAAAACATCCACCTTCTTCTCGACAAACTAAAACTCAAGCTACAAAGCCATACCCTAAAAGCTTTTCAAATCACATTTTAAGGGTAATGCCTCCAAACTAACCTACATCCCTGCCACAACCTCTTGGTCCCTTATTCTTTTCTTTCATTTTAATACCTCCTACAGCCTTTCTTGAAACATTTCATTTGTTGCTACCATGACCTCTTAGTCTTTAATTTTCCCCTTTCAAACTATTTCCTAAAGACTTTTCTCAAGGCACTTTTTGGGACCCTTTATAACGCTATCCCTAGTTCTTCCCTATTATCTTGATATCATAAAACTCAAATTCTCTGTTAATGCAAACCTTTATGGATTTAACACAGAAAGTTTCTTACAACTTGAACCTCAGCATCATGCGATTTCCCATTAATGGTAAACCAAAATAGGACATGCCCAAGCATGTGAAGAGAAAAAGAAATAAAAAAGAGAAATAAGGCATACCTTTAAAAAATAAGAAAAATGAAAATTGAATGCAACATCATGTGATTAAAAAGTCTAAAATGTCCTTAAAGGAAATTTCCCTGAGAAATGGTTATTCAAATTCACGTAGTCATGTTTGAGATGAAAAATGGCCATCTTTCATTATCATTTCTCAAATTAGAAGAACTTCCCTTTGAAACCCTAATCAAGGACCACCTCTCACATTGGGCAGTAAGGAAAACTTGTTCAAGGAGCATAGGGGACAGATATCCCACTTTATAATTCTGAGGATGCTTAACATCAAGGGGCAAATAGGAAATGTACAAAGTTTCCAAAGTCTCAGATTCCTTCCAATAATGGGAAAATGAAAGAAAAATTAAAAGAAATGAAAAATGAAAAAGCAAAGAAAAATAAAAAATAAAGCAAAAGCAAAATTAAGAAAAGGAAACAGAAGATTAGGAAATAAAAACTTGGATGCCTTCACGAAAAGAAATGATCCTTGATCCAATCACCTTTAAGTGCCATATTTTTCGCCTTTATATCCTCTCCTTTGAAACCATGAACCTTGACCTACATTATGGTCCTTAAAAAGTCCATTTGATTAAACATGGCCATGTGAATTAATGAACCCATTATTCGGGAGTTTGTTCTTTTGATAAATTTTGTGCTTTTTTAATAATCATCATTATGCAATCAAACAAAAAAGAAATCAAAAACGAAAAGATTGAGGCTCTAGGGTAAAAATCCAAATGGGCAATCTAGAGCAAAATAATGAATTTTCAATACCACTTATAGGATTACCAAGATCTTGACAAGGAAACCATCACTCTAAAGAAATCCATGAACATCTCCAAAGTGTTATCTTTAGAGGGATCAACTCTTATTACATTCCTCACTTTTCTAGTTCAGCCTTATAATCTTAAACCCATCATGGCCAATCCTAGTGCCAATCAAAGTATCAATGGTGAGAGGCTTAAAAGAATCTCAAATTCGTTTGGTTTTTAAAGAATTCGTAAGGGCTGGTCTATTTGTGAGCCTAAAAAAAACAAGGAACTCATTTCACCTATCTTGAAACTTTCTTGCAAAGGCCCAATTGCCATTCAAAAAATCTTTTAACCATAGATCATATGTCTTCAAGAAAGTTGAATATCAAGCTAACTGGTAAGTTTTCATCAAATGAACATTTTAAGCAAAAAATACAAGAGCTTTTCCAATCATGAGGCAAACTAGGATTAGAATGCCTTTTAATCAAAGAAAGGAACCATAAAAAAAGGTTAAGCTAGACTAAAAAAGAACCAGCTACAGTTTCAATCTTTACACCCTCAGTAAGCATACATGTCATCCTTCATGAAATTATGCATTGTTCATAAAGCATTTGAGCATCACTCATTAACATATACTTCACTTTAAGCTTAGTATCGATAATGGCTAGTCTTAGTGTTTTCATTTATAAGCATTAGCACTCATATGAATACAAACACTAACACTCTTATGCATTCTCACACACCTATAATCGCACTTATGCACACTCTCATTCAGAAGCATTTTGTGTAAGTACATCAATATTTACACGCATCCGCACTCGCATGCATCCACATTCATGCATTAACACACATATACATTTTCCTTCATACAAAGCATTATTACTCTCATATGCATCTTTACTTGCCTACCTCTACACATATATGAAATCTTATCTACCTTCCCACTTAGGCTCACCTTATTTTACAAGTATTTGCATTCACGTGTATTTTCATTGCACTCATGTACACCCTTGCTTATGCATTCCAGCATTCACATTTATGTGCATAGTTGTTTATGGCTAGTAGCACTCAGGGCACCTATGTCATAGGCATTTGCGTTTACGTGCATTTGTATTCTAGCATATTTGTATTCATGAACATTCACCATGTTGCTTTGCATGTATATGCATCATTCCATGCGTATGGGCATCTTAATACCAAGTATTATTATCAACTTACTTACATAACATGGCGATTATGCCTAGAAATGTCATTCATGGCTTATAGCACATTTTCTCTCTTGAGGGTGTCAACCAAAAACCTACAAAGCTTTCCTTGAGGATATTTCTAAAGTCCTCCATAGCCTCTCTTAAAGACATTTCACCAAAAACCTTTAAAGCCTCTCTTGAAGATGTTACTTCAAAAACCTTTAAAGCCTCTCTTGAGGATATTTTACCAAAGCTTTTAAAGCCTTTCTAGAAGGACATTTTTAATGTTTTCCAAAGCTTCTCTTGAGGATGTTTCATCAAAAACCCCCACAGCCTCTTTTGAGGATATTTTAGCAAAAACCTTCAAAGCCTCTCTTTAGGATATTTTACCAAAGCTTTCAAAAACTCTCTTGAGGATGTTTTTAATGTTTTCCAAAGCCTCCCTTAAGGATGTTTGATTAAAAACTTTCAAACCCTCTGTTGAGGAAATTTTCACTCTAATATTTTAGAGTAAGATTGACAAACCCCAGGATAAAAGGCTATCTTAGCAAACTCATAAAAGAGCAAATAGTCAAAAAAGGCCAAAGTTGACCACCAGATCAAGCTTTTGAAATCATCATTTAGACATGTATTTGCATCCTCATGCATTATACAACATTTAACATTTTTTAGGCACCCGCTCTGGTATACAAAGGTCAAATTAGTTGGGAACCTAAGGTATAATTTCTTATTTTCAAAAAAACCCTAAAAGACCCCATATAAGTATCTTTGACCTTACGAGCTCATTAAAAATCATCTAAGAAAGGTATATAAACCTATTTTCTTTTAGTCTTTAAAGAGTAGGCCATCACTTCTTTTTTTTTTTAGTCCATAAAGAGCAAGACACCTTTCTTCACCTACCTTAGTCAGTCTTTAAAGAGCAAAACGCTTACCTACCTCAGTTTACAAAGAGTTAGATGCTTATCGAGTCAAACCCACACAAGCTGGTGGCACTTATTTTGGGTCAAAACTAGGAAACAAACTACCTCAGTCCACAAAAAGTTGAATGCCTATCGAGTTAAAGCCTATACAAGCTGGTAGCATTGTCTAGGTAAAACCCAAAAAATAACCTACCTCACTCCATAAAGATCTAGAGGCTTATCCAGTTAAAGCTTCCACAAGTTGGTGGCATCTGTCTAGGGTAAAACCCAAGAAACTACCTATCTCACTCTACAAAAAGCTAGACGCTTATCTAGTCAAAGCCCACACAAGTCAGTGGCACCTGTCTAAGGTCAAACGTAGGAAACTACCTACCTTAATCCATAAAAAGCTAGACGCTTATCGAGTCAAGGCCCACACAACCTAGTGGCACTTATCCGAGGTCAAACCTAGGAAGTTATTTACCTTAGTCCATAAAGAGCGAGAAGCTTATCGAGTCAAAGCCCACACAAGTTGGTGGCACTTGTTTGGGGTCAAACCTAAGAAATTACCTACCTCAGTCCATAAAGAGCTGGACGCTTATCGAGTCAAAGCCTACACAAGCTGATGGCACCTGATTCTGGTTAATCCTAGAAAGTAACCTACCATAGTCCACAAAGAGTTAGACACTTATTGAGTCAAAGCCTATATAAGCTGATGGCAAACCAACCTAGTAGGGATGTCAAACCCTACAAAACTCATCAAAATTATCTCTTTTGCAAATATATTTGGCCTATCTTGACGTAAAACTAAATAGCTTTTTATTTTTTTGCAAGCACCCAAAACCATCATTTTACACGAATAAAATGGTCTATATCTATCTTTGCCCTCTTCTTAATACTTAGCAACAGCCAAAAAGGGGTAGTTATAAACATCTCTTTTTGTTTAGGCCAACTCTTGGCATCCCTGACTTAAGTGAAAGATGATAGAATCAAAAATAAACTAGGGAAAACTTATGGGTGCTGTGTCACCAGGCATTATTAGGTGATATGATACCAGGCAAAAAATATTTCTGGGGAAGGTCTAAAGTACCTATGGGTCGTATTAAAGAAAAATGCAAAATGAGGCATCAAATGCCGCTTTTCATGGTGTCACTAGAGTTATTCAGATAAGTACACAGATTAATTTCCTCCTATTTGTGACCAAAGTGATGTAACTTGGGAAGCTACAAGTACGTGTAAGTTATATTGGTGCATAAAGTATTCATACGAGACTTCTGTGTCACCAAATATTCAAATTTTCATATGTAATATTAATACAATAGGGTTTGGTATTAATGCCTAAGGTGTGGTATCAATACCTAGCATGTTTGTATTGATACAGACCTTGGTAGTAGCGAAAGTTATGATATTTGGCAAAATGTATCAATACACAAGCACGGGTATCGATATGAATCCATGAAGTATTGATATAGGCTTCTAAGTCTTAAGACTAGAAACATTTTTTGCTCTTAGTATTGATACACACCTCAGTGTATCAAACTCATGGGTAAAAATTACCCTGTGCATTGATATAGAATGTTTTCTATCAATACACGAAGGCATTTTTGCCTAGTTTGAGGCATTTTTTAGCCTTTGAAAATATGATTCAAACATGTTTTTTGTACCAAAAAAACTATTACATTTCATTCCAAACCTCGACTTTGGGCTTATACTTAAATTTAAACCAACTTTTAGAGCACATATAGCTAATGAAAAGGGTCACTTTCATGAAATATATGGTTGTCAAAGGACATGCCAGGCATATCTCCGGCTAGAGGCTATTGCAGCCTTTCTGCCCCACTACACTGCATGGCAGAACCAATAGGAAGAAAGCCAAGTGAGCATAGTAGTTAGAGATGTCTCTTGAAGATGGATGAACCTTGAGTTTAAAAGAAGCTAAAGTTGGCTTGAAAGAGGGACTTCCACCTATTCTTAAAAAAAAAAGACTTTCAGCCATCCCTAAGAATCCTCTAGTAATTTCTAGCCCTAAAAAACTCTCCCAAAAATACTGTTCCATTACTTTTCACCCTTAACCTTTTTTAGTTCTGTAGTTTCCCCAAACCACCATCAGAAAACCTTTAAAAACTTAACCTTTCCTACACTTTCATCTTAAAAACACCTCATCATAAAAAATAATACCAGAAAGCTTTCTTTCATCTTTTTCTTGCTAAATGATAGTAAAGAAAGGGAAAAACTGAGTTTAAAGTCATTACTTCAAGTAAAAAGAAAGTTCAAGCATTTTTTTAGTATATTTTCTCTACCTTGTTCCATAGATTTTCTATTTTTATCATCTACATCATCTTTGTGAGCCTTTTATGTTACCATGGCCATCTTAGGACTTGCATGCATTATTGCTGCCTTGGTTGTGGTAGTCTTAGGATCTTGATGTTCTTTTGATGCCTTGATTTTACTTAATAGGCCAAACTTTTACTCTTTCATTCTATCATCAAAATAGTCCCTTGTTTATGCATTCTCTATCATATTTCATCTATTTTCACATGCTTAACACATGCTTGAATGTTTCCATAACATGCATTAAGTATATTCATGCACTTTCTCGCATTTTAAAAAGGCTCATGACATAAAAATACTATCTTGACAACTCTAGCATTTTTTTTCTTCACTTAAATATGTTCACGTCACTTTCATGCATTTTATTTGTCATCTTTTTGCATTTTTGTTACCATTTCCATGTCAAAATGTCATTTTTGTGTGTTTGCATATTTAATGCTTGTTTATCTTTATGCAGGTTGTATTTTTTTCATGATTTATTTGTCAAAATGCATGTTTGTTACAAAAACAAATTTTGATTTTTCAAAAAACCCCAAGTTAAGTCTATGCTACCTTCAAATAATGGGGTCTAGCATAGATTTAATGTTTTGATTAAATTGGTCCTTCAATCATAGGGACAAACAAAACCTTCTAGGTCTAAATTCATGGAAATAAAATGTTGTTTTCTTTTGTTAAAGTATTAAGCCTTAATCTTGAGTCCAATACCCTCTTTTGTGAGATGGTCAATCGGTTGTTCCATCATCCCAAACTACTGTAGGATTATGAATGAACTCATGACACCTATGTTACTTGTTCCTTTTTATCACATACGTTCAGATGTCCTAGATTCGAGTCTACTCTTGGAAAAATCTAAAAACATTGAATAGCCTTCTGTTTTACTTTAGCAGCATTATAGTCTAAGTTTTGAAAATCATTTTCGAACCAAAAAGTATTTTCATTGATTTTTCTTATATTTTTCCCTTAAAAGGCATCGAAGTACCTTTTTAATTGTGTCTTGTATGCCCTCAAATTGTTCTGGATGAAGGAGATGTGATTTCTCAAACCTTTGCTATTCAAAACCCCTAGACTCAATGAATAGTTTTTGTTTAGGTAGTTTTGGTGTAATAAACAATTTTTTTGAACTTTTTAAATGTTTTTCCCAAAAATTTTACAAAATACTCTTTCAAAAAAGGCATCATTCATGATTTAATGATAACAGATGAGCCCTAAAAGATTTTTCAAAATTCAGTGCATCTTTTCTCTTGCATATGCTACCAGTGTTAAGATAGACCCAACTTCAAAAATTAATTTTGCCTAGAAAGTGATTCTAGGATTTTTGGAATATTTTTACATTAAACCTTATCGAGTTATCTTTCCAATGTTACCTCATTCATCCCCTAAAGCCTTCGAATGAACCTAGAATAAATTCAGGAAGGGATATGACACTATGTTGTCCCTTGTTTTTAACCTAATTTTTAAATCTCCTTTATAGAGAAATTCAAATGTCTCGTAATGCATCCGATTGGTTCTTGTACAACACAAACCTTTAGACTCGAATCAAGGCTTAAGACAAAAATATATTTCATACAAATCTTCAATTTTTTATTTTTAAATTCTTTTTTTTTAAAAAATTCTTTTAAAACATCAAAACTTTGCATCTTTGGGGATACTTCAACCTAATTATCGCAAGGAGATACTCCAACCCTATTTTTCCCTAAGAAACTTGAATTTTCTCCCTCGAATTTAGTTGAGATTCCTAATTATTTTCTTAAATCATCAAAATTTTCATCTTCAGGGATACTTTAACCTAATTACTCTGAGGGGATACTTCAACCCCATTTTTCATTAAAAACTAAAATTTTCTCTCCTAATTATTTTCATAACTTTATCTTTCGGGATATTCCAACCCCACCACTTCGAGGGGATACTTTAACCTCGCTTTTACCAAAAAAATCCAAGAATCTCCACCCTTTCAGATGCCCTAGATTATTTTTATTGAAATCTTTTTTGTCCCTCAAATCACCATCGAATCCAAACCCGTCTCTAAATTGTTGTCCTGGTTATTCTTTAATAATCGAAGACAATTATTAGATACATTCTAATTGTCCCTCCTTATTACATTCTTTTGATTGTGACTGTTTGTTTATGATATTATCATATTCTTTTATATCTCAATAACATGTTTTCTTTTTGTAGTGACTATCGTGCATTCATATTTAAAATTTGTTTCCCAATGAAATTTACAAGGCAATGTTCTGTGTTTGTATCTCTCTAGTGCCTAATACGGGATATCCAAATGTTTAAAAATTTATTCCAAAAACTATTTTCATAAAAATCCCTATGTTTCTCATACCTCTACGATGCCTAGGTGATATAAATCTTCTTTCAAAACATGAATTTACATTTTCCACCAAAACTACATGCATAAAAGTGGATTATTTCTAAATAATGACTAAGTTGAATAATCCCCAACCAAAGCGAGCATAGTTAGCGAGTATCGATTTCAAGCATTATGAGATGCTAATCTTTCCCCATGCGTAACCAATTCTCGAACCCAATCAATGAATCTTTAGACTTTGTAAACCTTGAAATCACTCAAAATATTATTTTCAATTGGCATCCGATCCTACGTAGCTTGAAATGATCAGTGATGACTCTAAGTTTATGGCCACTTCATAATGGCCATCTGAGACTAGTTGGATGAGCAATTTGCCCGATCGTCTCTCCCCTTCATGCTACTACACCTAATCTAAATCATGATCATGGGATAACTCAAAGGCTCAACAACCACCACCATCACTCATTTTCAAGTCATGCACTCTATGCCCTTTGGATGATTTGAAGTTTTAAAGGGGACATGTGGCGACACATTCAATTAGAGGTTGAAACCACACCCTAGTACACCATAACTAATTATTTTAATAAAAGTCAAATACAATTAACCCCCATCTTAGGTCATTTTTGGCTTTGTTGTGCAAAGCATTATAAAAGCAAATTTGCTTTCATTTGCCATGGATACCCAGCTTTCATTCTTGCAACCAAATGTCAAATAAATAATTGAACACAAAAGAAAATTAAAAAGTGCTACACTTAGAGCTAAGGAAAAAGATAACATTAAATCAAGGGGCCACTATATTTGAACAAATAAAGAAGAAAAACCCAATTCCAGGTATATTTCATTTTTTAATTTTTGGTGGCCATGTTTTTTATTGCTCGAATCTTATATGGTATAAATTATGTCGTATCTTAATTACCATGCATTCTTCATCTTGATATCATGATCTACAATAAGATATGTTTATTATAGCATGCTTTGATGTTTTCTTGTTATTACTTGCATTTTTAGCATGATTTATTTGTAAAAATGCCTTATGATGCTCTATTATTCCTTTTTTGTCTAGATGCTATTGACATATTTTTAATTCATACATGCTTGCTAAAATGCTTTTTTGATATGTGCCTTTGCTATTTTAAAAAGCAAAACCACAAGATAGACTAAGATTAACCTAAATAAAGGGATTATCTTTGGTCTATTATTTTTAACAAATTAATGCTTTAACCAAGGTAGAATAAAGTATTTTATGCTTAGATTCATGGCTAAATGAGGCTCAATAAACATTGTTTTGAATCATAAAAAAATTTAGTTTGTCATCTATTTGATAAAATGCCTGGGTTTTGAACCTTGTGGTTATAAGTATTGAACGGCCAGGCTAATGGTTGTCCATCTGCCTAAAATTTTTTGACACCTAGAATGGACCAGTGAACCTACTACCATGGACCTCTAGTGATAGGCATTTTTATGTTCATAGCCTAATTATTGTCTAGGAAAAACAAAAATTAAAAACTACACTATTTTAGCACTAGCGGCAACATAACCCCACTTTGAAAAATTAATTCCAAGGTCCAAATGATTTTTATGCATTTTCTAGTATTTTCCCTCTAAGGATATTGAGTAACCCTTCCAACGAGCTATTGTTTGCCTCAGGACGAGCTCGAATAAGGAAATTATGATTTTTGGAACATACGTTATCCGAAATACCAAAACTATCAATCAAACTTCATTAAAATCTATAAAGCATTAAAGGTCATCATTCAAGGCTTCATCATAATCATTTAGATGAGCATGGATATGTTCCCCATCATTTCTGGCTTAGGCATGAGGTTCAAAGAGTCCAAGGTACGTATATTTTTTACAATTTTGCATAAATGTATTGATACATAGCCTTTGCGCATCAATACAAGGCCCTTACATCATCGAAGTTCAAAATTTCATTGGTTGTATCGATACATTTGTTTGATGTATTGATTCATTGGTGTCGCAACATGGCCTGTGTACAAATCCTAACTAGCACGACTTAAAAGGTTGGTGTACCCCTCGTTCTTATATATCATTATTCTTTATTTATGGGGGCCATATCATTATTTTTTTCCTATTATTTTGTAACTAGGGACAAGTTGTTGAAATGAATCGCTCACTCGACTTAACCTTAAATAGTCATTACATAATGACTGTTAATCTTGGAGTAGCCACCAAGTTGTTTTGGCTAGGTGAGATTGGACACCTATTAGAGTTCGTATTTCGAGGGTTACAAAACATTTAAAAACAAACTCCAAGGTTTCTGTGAATACTAAAAATTATGTGAAAAGGCTTGGGAGTAAATAACAATCATGCGTAAGGATCGATCCCTCTCATTATGCTGGGCAATACCTTAGATATTTTGATATTTATTAATACCTCATTAATCATATGTTAACATAAATTTTGATATTTATTTGGTTTCAAAATCCAATATTTAATTATAATTCCCATCTATTAAAATAATATTCTAAATTTATTATTCTGTAAGAGAAAATCGATTTTTGAATATTTTTGAAAATCAAATTATCTTCTGTACCCCACTGCAGAGCCGAAGGAACACAAAAGGTCAAGATATCTTTCACCTCCAACTGGAGGACTAGAGGAACATGAAAGGTTTTATTTAAAAATTAAAAATCTAAACATACTCCACTAGAGACCTAAAGGAATATGAGAGGCATTGTATCATGAAATTTGAAAATCCCAATTCTTATTTTGAAAAAGATATCTAGCTATTAGAATAATTTGTAGAACCCCTCTCATATTCTTGGAGAAATTTCACGTATTATTTTAACTCGGAGATATTACTTTAATTTTTTAAAAATTTCAATTTTATTAAGATATTAACAGAAAAACTGTGCTAAGACCCAATGGAGATGAAAAGTTCTAAAATTGATTCTTAGAACTCAAATTTGATCAATAAGACCAAAATATCCTCTAAAGTACTTTTGACTTGAAAGTATCTTAGTAACTTTAAATAACTTGGTTTTAATGTCAAACTACCAAAATGCCATTAGGATATACCTTTGACACGTAAGTATCTTGGTAACCTTAGAGGACTAAAAAATATTCTAAAATAATGAACCTATCCCTAAAGTATACCTTTAACATAAAAATATCTCAATAATCACATAAAACTTAGTTTTAATAAAAATTACCAAAATACCCCTAAGGTGTACCTTTGACATAAAAGTATATCGATGACCCTAAAAGACTCGAAAATGATCATAAAAAGGTGAGCCTATCCTAAATACACAATTTGGCATAAAAGCATCCTAGTGACTACATCGAACTTGGTTTTATAAGAATTTACTAAAATGCCTTTATAGACTGCTTTCATCTTGAAAGTATCCTAGTGACCCTAAAGGACACAAAAATGATAAGAAATGACCTTTTTCAATTGCAATTAAATCCCGAAACTTCTTTAAAATTACATTTCATACCCTTTTAGATAACTGAAGGAATATAAAAGTTTTTTAATACTTTACACATGTCCGAAGGATTGAAGGAATGCTAAAAATAATAAAAATGCCCTAAATGGGAAAATTTAATGTTAGAAATTACCATTTTGACCTAAAATGCTAGGTTTTTTTTATGGTCCCTAAACTTTTCTAAATTTGCAAATTGATCCCTAGAGAATTAAAACAAAAAATTAAACATCAAATATATTAAAACCAACACAAAAATCATATCTACAAATTGCAAGGAAGGTTTAATCAATTACCTTTGGCCTTGGAAACAAAATTTTTTATCTTTACAAATAAACCTTTAAACTTTTTAAAATTACAAATAGGTCCCAAACACATTCAAACGTGCTAAAAACACACGAGAGACACCCCTAAAGGTCTACAAGTGGTCTACTCAAGCATGATAAGCCTTGAAACAAAACTTTGTTTTTACAATTTAGTCCCTATAATTTTCATATTTACCAAATAGCCATAAAAACTAAAAAAATAATATTCACATACATTAGGTTCAGCCAACATCAAATAACCCACTAAACAAAATTTTTCCAACTTATTAATCATATATCCTATCTTTATTAAGCATTGATGAACATCATTATGTAAGAAATCAAGGAAAATAAGTATATATACATGTTATTCCAACATATTGACAAGAAAATACCAAGTAAAATAATATCAACAAGAACATTTATATGTGACAAAATCAAAATCATATTACAAACATCAGCATCATATCAACAAATAACATATTTCATGAAGAAAATTAAGCTATTATTAATAAAATCAAACATAACAACTAAATCGAATAAAATAGTTCATAGCCATCAAGCTTAGCCTTTCAATATTAATTAAAATCCATGAGCTTAGCATAACTATGGCTCACTAAAAGGAAGAAAGTGAATGAAATGAACAAGAACTAAAGATTTTAAAAGAAAATATACCTTTAAAGGGTTTAAAACGTGAAAAACAAAAACTTAGTGTTTTTAGTTTTTTTCTTCAATGCCAATAGTCTTAAAATGAACTATCCTCCCATATTTTATAAATGAATGAAAAAAATCCCTTTGGCTGAAAAGTAATTAAAATTTTTAATGATTTTTAATTAAAATTTTTATGGATATTTGTAATTAATGATAAGCATTAAATTGATACTTACTATTAGCTATGACTCATCTTTTTGAATAATGATCAAGATAAGATCAAGTAACTAGATAGTTAAAATCAAACTACATTGATCAAGGGAAAATTGAAATCCAACTAAATTAGTTTCCATGGAACTAGCTTATAAAAATCCAAAATTAAAATTAAAAATTAAATTAAAGTTCATAAAAAAATTAGGAATAAAACAAAAAATCACAATAATAGAAAATCTTGATTGGAAATGCCAAACTCATAAAATTTTATGAGAAAAATCCTTATGTAGGAAAATTGATATATATATATATATATAAATTCAAAACTCATAAAATAAATTAGAGTTTCAAAAACTGATTTAACATAAATTTAATAAAAAATTTTGATGAATTTTAAAAATTTTAAACTTGAAAAAAATCCCACCAAAAAATTTTACAGAATAGAAAATCCCGTATATTGAAAACAAAAACTTCCAAAAATAATTTTAATTTTGAGAAAAATGAGCTGAATTTAATACTTTACTCAAGATATTAATTTACAAGAATAAAAAAAATAAAAGCTTGAATTTTATAACAAATTTCACTAAAAAAATTCATGAGTATGAATTCGTGGTACAGTGAAAATCTTAAAATTAATTGGTAAATTTGGTAACTTAATACCTCGTGGTATAAAATGCCAATATGGATTTTTTTGAATATTTTGTATTTTTCAAAGAACATATTGGCGTAAATATTGCACAGGTATTAATAAAAAATACGACGATCAACTTTCCAAATTTTACAAAAAAAATGTCAAAAAATTTCTGAAAATGAAAATTTTGGATGAATTTCCAAAATTTGACATGAAAATACTTAAACAATAATTTTTCTCTTGAATATTTGTCTTTTTTATCTAAGATTAGTCCTCAAAACCAAACTTTTTTCTGTCACATGCAAACCCAGCCATTTATATATGACTAAATCAGACCTAAAAATGCCTAATTTTTCTGATGGAGATTGACCTTTACTAGGGTGGCCACTAGATTCTCATTCTCAGATATTTAGGACTATAAAAAAGGCCTGGGCAAAATTAGATGTCCATAATTGGCCAAATGTATCAATATAAGGCTTGGCAGCAGCTAAAATTCAATTTTTGGACAAAATGTATAATTACATCCTAGGAATATATCAATATATCTTTCATTGTATTGGTAGATTTTGGGTTTTTTTTGCCTAGATGTATCGATACATTATGTAATGTATCGACACATCCAAGCAAAATTGCATACATTATGGCATTTTTCAACTTTTACACCACTGACCTTAAAAAACAACTTACCCACGTTTTTGGCACAAAAAATCATCAAAATTCATACCAGGCCTCAAAATTAGGCTTATGATTAGGTTTAACAAAATTTTAAAGTGCTAAAATACCTCAAAAATAGGACATTTGCATGATTGTATAGTTTGTTAAACTTAATCATAATTGGTTTTAACAAATTAGATGTCTATAATTGGTCAAATGTATCAATATAAGGCTTGGCAGTAGCTAAAATTCAATTTTTGGACAAAATGTCTAGATACATCGTGGGAATATATCAATATATCTTTCATTATATTGATAGATTTTGGTTTTTTTTTTACCTAGATGTATTGCTACATTATGCAACATTTTGACACATCCAAGCAAAATTGCTTACGTTGTGGCATTTTTTAACTTTTACACCATTGACCTTAAAATATGACTTAGCCACATTTTTGGCATAAAAAATCATCAAAATTCATACCAAGCCTCAAAATTAGGCTTATGATCGGGTTTAAAAAATTTTTAAAGCGCTAACATACCATAAAAATAGGACATTTGCATGATTGCATAGTTTGTTTAGTGGTACGCTTGGTATTTCTCCATGTTACAGACCTACTCAGCCCTCTTGATCCACCATTCTACATGTTAGAACTAATGGAAAGAAAGGCAGCTGAGGATAGTACCTGGAGTTATCCCTTAGTACATGAAGGAAAATCCCATAATGCCTTCACTTTTGGCTTACAAACATTGGCTAAACACACTCCATATAAAGAAACCAATATTGGCTCAGCAAAGAAGACTAACAATAGAGTTGGCACACATTCTTCAAACACTCAGGAAATACACTAAACACTATTACATTGAAATGCACATAGCCACCAAAAACTAGGAAAAAATATTTATTTTTGTAGCTTTTCAAATAGCCTCCCAAAACCTTTCTAAAAACCTTTATATCTTACTCCCTTTCATCAAAACCCCTTCTATCCTTAATATCATCAAAAAGCTCATCTCTACTGATTCCTCTTCCTCATCCATAGCAAGATAAGGAAAGAAAAATGAGCCAAAAACCATAAACTTAGAAAAATCATAAGAGTCTAAAATTACAACTTTAAGGTGAACAAGGAAAAAAATTACAAGTTTTGTTGTATTTTTTAGCTTATTTTTCATTTTTTCCTTTGCATATACACATCTTATGCCATCTTAGTTAACCTTGCCAGGAAAACCATGACTTTCATGAGAAAGCATGCATCTTTGAGCTTATTTTAATGATGTTTTGTGATTGCAATGTTTGAAAGTTGCTTGGATGCTTAAAAATCATATTTTTATTTGCTTATCTTAGAATAGCCACTATTCCATTGATTTTTAACATTCTTCATCACTATTCATACATAAAACTTGATGATGTCTCGTTATTTTAAGATGTTTTGGTATTCCCTTAAGCTTGATGACATAAAAGTCTCATTTTTAATGCTAAAAAAAAAACTTGCTGTCATTTGTTTCATGCCATGGAAGTATTATCTTATATGCACATGCTACCTTTTATGTTAATATGAGCATTCTCTTAATTGTTTATGCATTTCCCTACATTTCATGCATTTTTAGCATGATTCATGTGACAAAGATGTTCCCTTGTGGTTTTTTCAGCATATGTTTGCCTTAGATGCCATGTACATATGCTTTATATGATTAAAAATGACTTCTTGATTCCTTTTTTAGGTGTTTATTTGCTAAAAAAACTAATTTAAAAAAAAAAACCCAGTCTATGTTACCTCCAATACATGAAAAATAACAAAGATTTGATGTTTTCACTAAATTGGTTCTCAAATCTTAGGGATAAATCAAGTTTTTAAGACTAGATTCATGCTTAAATAAGGTTAAAGATACTAGTTTTCAAAACAAAAAAAAATTTTACTTGCTTTAAAATGTTTATCCCTTGATCTTGAGTTTAACACTTTTGTGTGTGATATGGTTAACAGGCTATTTCATCATCCCAAATTACTTTGGGATTGTGTAATTAAGTTCATGAAGCCTATGCCACGCTTTCCTTGCTATTATAGATGTTCAGATATCCATGGCTCAAGCCTAGTCCCAAGGAACCCAAAAAAAAAATTCCCCTATTATCACTCTAGTAATATTATAGCCATAATTTTAAAAATTATTTTTTAACCCTAAAATGTTTTTCTATAATTTTTTGATATTTTCTCTTTAACAACATTAATTACCTTTCCAGCGTACCTTGATTGCCCTTGGATTATTTTGGATAAGGAAGTTATATTTGTTGAACCTTCACTATCTAAAACCTTTGGAACTAGCAAATTGTATCTTATTTGGGCTATTCTGACCCACCATACAATTTTTACTAATTTCTAAAATATTTTTTTCTAAAAATTTCATGTAATTCCCTTTCTAAAAATATATTGTTTGGGATTTAATGTTTTGAAATGATTATGTGGTAATTTTTCAAATTTTGTCACATTTTTTCCTTTTGCATGTGCTGTCAGTGCTGAAACAAACCCAATTTCAAAAATTAATTCTTCATAGAAAGAGATTTTGTAGGATTTTTGGAATATTTTTATATTACTCCTTGTTAATGTACCTTTCCAATGGCATCTTATTTACACCTTAAAGCCCTCAGATGAACTCGAAATAAATTTAGAAAGGAAAACTGTTGATGCTATCCTTTGTTTTTGGAATTAAAATTAATCCAATTTCTTGAGTTGCCTTCATTGAGATGTTCGGACATCTCGTATTGCATTTAACTGACTTCCCTTAGGCTTCGATCAATGCTAAAACAAAAAGATAATTTTTATTCAAGTTCTCGATTTCTATTTTCAAAATACTTTTTTTAACCAAAATATTCATTTTCTCCACACATATCTAAAATTTTCACCAGTAGGGATATTACAACCTCATTTTTCACTCAAAAACTAAAATTTTCCTTTCCTAGCCATCTCCAAACCTTTTACTTAAAACTTTAAAAGAAAAACATACCTAAAATTTTTAATATTAGGATACTCTAACCTCACATTTCTGAGGGGATACTCCAACCTCACTTTTCACACCAAAAATCCTAGTTTTCTCTTTCTTGAACCATGCCTAGTCTTTTAATCAATACTTTTTCAAACATATCAAAATCTTTACCATCGAAGATATTTTAACCCTATCTTCTGAAGGGATACTCTAACCCCCTTTTTAAACTTCACTCGAAATCCAAACTATCTCTCCTGGACATCCCCGGGTTTACTAATCAAAATCTCCTTCTTTTATACTTCAAGTACCATTAAATCCAAGCGCGTCTCAAAATTGCCATCTTAGTTATTCCTCAATAATCAAAGACAACTATGAGATACATTTTGATTGTCCCTCCTTTTCATCTTTTCGTGTTTATTTTTATGTAACATTGTTTATATTCTTTTTTGTCTTACTAACATGTTACACTTTTGTAATGTCTATTTTACATTCATATTTTTAAATTGTTTAAAAAAATTACAAGGTAATTTTTCATGTCAGTATCTCTCTAATGCTGACACGAAAATTTTGAATTTTCAAAATTAAATCCAAAAATCATTTTCATTAAAAATCCCTATGTTTTCCACACCTCTAGGTGCATACATGATTTAATTTTTTTCTAAAACCTGGATTTGCATTTTTACTTAAAGCTTATGTAGTATAAGGGGATTATATCAAAATAATGACAAAAGAAAGTGATTAAACTAAAACGAAGGACATGGATAATGAGTATTGATTTCAGGCGTCGTATCGATATTAATCCTTCGCTACGTGAACCAACTCTTAAACCTAAACAATGAATCTCTAGACCTCATAGATTGTCAAATTAGTGCTTTACGGTTTGTAACTTCATATATCATTTTGAATAGGTATCATTTTGAATAGGTATCTGATCATGCCTAACTCGTAATGATCAGTGGCGACTCTAAGTCTTTAACCAATTTGTAGTGGCCATCTAAGACCTATTGGATGAGAAATTCGTCCAACGGTTCTCCCTCACACAATCATCTTATCACAGATAATTCAAATTGCAAGCAATGAATAACCCAAAGGCAATTCATGACCATATTCTTTTTTTTAAGTCGATCGCATGACCGCCTAAGTGATTCGAGCAATATTGCACTTGGGTACTGGCATGCCATGATAGCTTGGCGACTTTATTAGGGACAAAATTAGAGAGCTAAGCCTATGACTAGCCGTGACTCACTTAGTTGTTATTTTTTTGGATTCCATCATTATTTAGTTATAATCTTTTTTTTATCTTTATCTTTTAACTTCTTACCTTTTGTGGTTTTTATCTTAAGATTGTCAGGTACTACTCTATTCTCAAATAGATATCGATTTGAATAATATGGTAATATGAGAGTAAAATAAAAGGTTTGATTATTTCCCTAACACACATTTTATGCATGCATTTGCATTAGATTCCTACCAAACTTAATAGTAAGGTTAATGCCCTAACTATTAGGAGGAAGTGAGCCATCTGCCTTTATGAGTACCCCTTCATATAGGCATAGCAAAACCTTCTAGGGTTAAAGTATCGATGTCCCTTATAAGTAACTTTCTGCATTTGCATAGGGAAATGTATCCATCGGATCAAACGTCATCCATCAAACTTGTGATAGGCCTATAGTCAAAGTGCCTTAATTGTTTTTACTAAATGGAAAAGCAATTCGGATACCAATTTAAGCAGTAACTCAAAACCATATAATGAGCCCTATGAGCCAAACTGTGTTAAGCCATATCAGAATGTTACTGGAATAACCCAAAAAATAAGGTCACTTGGGGAAACAGCTCTTACCTTTACTCCTATGCACCATGGTTATGTAGGCAATGATTAACAAACATTGTCACCTGCATTTGTCATTTTATTTCATGTTTTATTCTTTTACCAATGTATGCCATTATGCAGTTCCATTGACAGCTAACCCTCTTCAATAAGTGGGTGGTGACAAGCAAATGCTGTCACCTATA
The DNA here is from genome assembly GCA_038382065.1 of Adansonia grandidieri. Taxonomy (NCBI): domain Eukaryota; kingdom Viridiplantae; phylum Streptophyta; class Magnoliopsida; order Malvales; family Malvaceae; genus Adansonia; species Adansonia grandidieri. The sequence continues at coordinate 4,711,332 of JBBYHK010000023.1, read as the reverse complement.
ACGACCCATGTTATCCTAAAAGATCACATCTGACTTAAACTAGCTATTATGCTATCCGAATGATGGCTTATATGCACCTACCGTAAATGGTGACGAAGGAATGTTGTCTCCTAGTCAGTCAATTTTTATCCCCATGAGGTATTAGATCACCTTGTAAAGGGTGATTTTTAACCCGAACATGCCGTTATGCCATTCATTTATTCATAATTGTCATGCCTGCCCCTAGGCATCATATTGCCTATTGTCGAAGTAATTTTTGTGATTTTTGTTGTTATTCCTTTATCTTTTCTTATACTTATTATTTTTGCATAATCACTAACTTATTTCCCTTTTGCTTTTGTGTTTGATGCATGCATCATTTCATGATAATTATCATCATTATAGGCAATTGGCCAATGGTTTAGTGTTCAGCAAAGGGTTTTAGTCATGGAACAATAGTCTATCTCCACTCTTAAGCCCTTCGAAGAAGTTAGAACATGGCCTGAGGGTTGTCAGTGTAACGATAGAGATGTCTTGACAATACACGAAAGGATCAAGATTGGGTTTCAACAAAATGACTACCGAAAGTTGAAAGAAATTTGGGCTAGTTGGGATAACATTGAGAGAGAGAGTCATTCATGAGAAGATATGGAAATATAGCCTTCATGCTCTAGGTTCAGTTGGATGTCATCCTGTTGCAAGCAGTTGCATAAGTCTGGAATCCAATATATTGATGCTTCACTTTCAATCGCAAGGACTTGGTCCCCACAGTCGACGAATATGCCATGTTACTAAACTCTGAGAGGGCCAAGCCTGATAGAATATATTGTAAGGCATTTCAACCTCTAACTTTCAAGAAAAGATTAGCTCAATTCTTGAGGCAACAAGTCATTGTTTAAAAGTCATCAAGATGAAAGGGAATAGTGAATGAATCTCAGTGGCCAATTAAAGGAAACAATGGCAAATACCACTAACATTTGAAAAATTTAAGATATCTATGCTTTAGAGATATATAGTTTGGTCATATTTTTAGAAACGTTAGGCTATTACGAGAAGGTAGTAGCAGATCTTTTTTTCTCAATTGTGCTGCAACATCAATTTCATGCTTGCCACCATTGTTGAGACTATTTGAGCCCTTAACATTTTTAAGAAGATAGGGATATGTCAGTTCATCGGATGCTTGCCACTTTTTCACATTTAGTTCATTAGTCACTTTCGTATCGAAGAGAAAAAAATGTTGCTCAATTTATTTTCTAACTTTAGCATTATCTTCAGCATCCTTGGAAAGGAATGGCCCTAAGACAAATAGAGGAATAATAGATTGAGAAATTTGGAATCTCAAAGGAGAAGAGGTAACATGGAAGGCTTTATGGTTTCTTCTCAGTCAATTGTATATAGATGCAGAGATTTCAATTACGTGCCACTTATGGGATTACAGGGAACCAGCAGCTCTCCTAGTTCTGTGACAATTTCAATACAGCTTACTTTTTTAAAACCTGTAGCATTGAAATATTGAATATGGTGAAACCGATTATAAATCAAAAGTCCAATCAACTTTCCTTGCTGAAAAAGATGTTCACTGCATGGAAAGATATTGGAGAGGTAACAAAGTCACTTCGGGATATGATGAGTGGAGGGCTCATCGTGTTAATGATGCTCTATCGCTACCCAATAAAGGGACAATTTAAGGCCCAATTGGTGAGCTTTTTCTAAGATCGAACAACCTAAAAAGGAATTCAAACAAAAGGGAATAGCTTCTGTAAAGAGATTGCTTAATTGAATGAAAAGAAGACTCAGCTACAGATAGACCTTTATCTCTGGGACGAAGAGATGAATCAGGTTGTCAAAGAGAGGAACCATCTCAAAAAGGATCTTTATAGCTTGACGAAAGGTTATGTGGCACTCTAAAAAGAAAACAAGTCCTAGCCTATTTGTAAATCATCAGCTAAGTAGGAGTCGGAGTACATATCCCTTAATCAAGAGTTAAACCAGTAGAAAAAAAGAGGATAAGGTTAAGAAAGAGCTTATCAAAGCCCGTGCTCTTACATCAACCAACTAAAGGAAAAATGACATCTTGAGGCCTGTGTATGGGATTTGAGGGCAAACTGGGTCAAAAATGAAACTTTAATGCTCAGGATTCAAGTTTTAGAGCATTTTCTACAAACTCACCTAAGCCATGTTGATGAATTAGTAAGAGCCTATAAACAGCGGGAGCAAGAATGGCTATAGATGGTTGATCAGGCATGCTAGAATTATTAGGACTGCTAGTGGTATCTCATCAAATAGATTCAAACAACCCAATTAGAGACTGAGGACATGATGGATATGCCTAGGTCCTTGATAAAGATATCCTGCTTATCAAAGCCCATGAACAAGAATTGTTGTTTTTCTGGGAACATGTGATTGGGCACTATAACCATGTCAGGCATTTTGAAATGTAATCATAGTAATCACGATATTTTGTTAGTGAAAGATACTATCTATGAAGCTATTCTGCAATCTAATTGTCCCTTTGGCATTTACCTAACTAACCCAATTCTTTATTTGCTTTATCTGTTCATTCATGTTATTGGTCATTTACTATTATAATTGCATACTCACCATTATCTCATCAAACATGCTCATAGCATATCATAAAAGTCTAACATGGCTTAGCTTATAGAGTGCAAGGTGTTTTGAAACATGAAATCCACTATTCATTATCGATATAACACTTGTAAACATCGAAAAGCCATTAAAAATGACTATGAAGCTCGTATTGAATGATTGAAACTCATCTATAGGGAGTCTTAGGAGCAGTCACTTTATAAGAATAAGGAACTCCAAGCGTAGATTACAGAATTAACCAAGCTATTATCCAAGGATCTAAAGGACAAAAGGCAACCAATGACTATTGACACGGGTAATGGACCGATCAATTCTAAGAACAACTTGAGTGGTGGTGTTAAAGCCACTAATGCACATGAAGAAGCATCATATGAACAGCATCCTTCAATAGTACAGATCCCATTTGCTCAACCATTTTTTACACTAACCCTGCAATGGCACCCCATTTGGTTCAAGGATTTCAGGGTGTAGGTTCTTTATTAGTAAGACCTATAGCCCCAAATCTTAATGACCAAGTAGAGCAAGAAAAAGCAAAAAGATCTTCTAAAACTGATGATGACCTAAACAAGTATTAGTCACTAGAAAAGCACCTCAGGGCTATCAAAAAAAGTAATAGATCTGGGGTCATAGATGTTAAATCTTTGGGCTTAATCGCCAATCTTGTCATCCCACCTAAGTTCAAGGTGCTAGACTTTGAAAAGTACAATGGGATTATAGATCCCACTACCTATTTTTGCATGTGTTACCGAAAGATGGCCGGATACAAAGAAAACAAAAAGCTTTTAATCCACTACTTTCAGGATAGCCTAACCGGGCAGTTGCCTATTGGTATATAAGGTTTGATCATGTCAGAATCCAAACATGGGTAGACCTAGTTATTGTTTTCCTAGAACAATATAAACATATATCTAATTGAGCTCTAGATCATATTTCCCTTATGAATATAGAGAAGAAAACCTCTAAATGTTTCAGATAGTGCAATTAAAAATGAAGAGAAGAAGTTATTCAAACCCTCCCTCAATCAAGAAAGAAATAATGATCATGTTTGTCAATACCCTATGAATTGCCTATTATGATAGGCTCGTAAGAAGTGCTACAAAAAATTTTATTGACATGGTTATATCAGGCGAGATGAATGATAGTGCTATCAAGTGGAAAGATATCCAATAGGGAGTTATCTAGCTTGAACAAAAAAACTTTGTCTAAAGGCAAGGAGAAAGAGGTGAATGCCATTAATGAGAGCCCAACTAAGTTTCCTCAGAGTTGGTACTTGGCATAGAGTGTATACTTCCCTAACATGGCATATCTGGGTTCTAATTCCTGCTTACCAATGCCAAGCCAGCCTATTTTGTTGGGTCTACCCCAACAATGAGCTTCGCGTCGAATCTTGGTTAAAGCACTCTTTAGAGAGCATAACCTTGCAATGCAAACAATGCAACAGCTCGAAATAATCAACAAGCACATCAGGAAAGAGAACATTTTGATCCACTTCTTTACTCCTATAAAGAGATTTACTTTTGTCTATTAGTGGGTTAGTTGGTGGCTCTAATCTTTATAAATCCAAGCTCGCCACCATATCCCAAATGGTATGATAAAAATGTCCACTGCAAGTACCATGCCACGGCACAAGGCCATTTTATTGAGAATTACACCTCATTCAAGAGGAAGGTGCAAAGTTTGCTAGAAAGAGTTATGATCAAGGTCGAACAAGAGCCAAGACCTAATGTCGGAGCTAACCCTTTTCCAAATCATACAAAATATAGGGTGAATGCAATAATCGATGGGAAAAGTTACTTGGTTAAGAAAAGCATCAAAGAGGTTAAGATACCAATAATCAAGATATGGTAAGCCTTTGTAAAGTCCAAGATAGTGTTAAGAGCCAAAAGCTAAAATAAAGAAGCCACTGATCCCTTTTGCTGCCACTACAGATAAAGACACATTCTACCCACTTTTCATAGGGATGGTCTAAAATATGATAGATTGATCTAAAATAGAGTTCTATGACAAGTAGGACGAATACATTAGCCCATCTATTAATGCCATAAATAAAGAGAAACCTACCATTGATTGGGTTTCGAATTGCTTTTCTCTCATAAGCATGAAAAAAAGAGCTAACGAAAGCTTTAAGTAGTACGCTCAGAGTTGGATGGAAGAGGCCTCCTGAATTCACCCCTGGTTGAAAGAGAAAAAAATGATTATTAGGTTGTCGACACCTTACGAGTGCCCTATTATGAAAAAATAGCAAAAAGCATCTCGAAAATCCTTTCAACTATAGTCATATTGTGCAAAATGATCAATAAGGCCATGAAAAGTGAGTCGATCAAAAAGGATATCTTCCAGTGTAAGGGAAAAAAAAGATCAAAAATAAAGAAGGGCTAAAATCTAGTATTGGAACCGGCTAACTTCAAACTCACACTGAATCAGTTGCAAATGCAATAGGTATTGAAGATGACTGTTAAATCATAAAGATTATTATGCAAGTCACAACACCTATGAATCTAGTTTGGCAAATCCTAGAATAGGTAGAGTTAATTTATGGGGTCAAAAGGATTTGTAACTTCCATACCATTTCCAATCATTACTCCAAACATGTAGAGAGTTTCATGCAATAGTCCAAAGAATGATGAATGGGGGCAAGATGAAAATCTATAATATAAAATGAACATCCTTTATTAAGTCAGCAAATGTGATATCTTTTATTAATGCCATGAAAAAGGATGAGAAGAGTCCTCCCTACAGGGTCGAGAGGTAATTGATCTTTTTTGCCAACCAATCAGATTCAAAGCTGCCCCTATTAAACTTACACCAAGAATGGTCATTCAGCACCTATCTTTTTTTCCTTAGAATGAAGATAAGGTAGTACCTTAGTGGTATGAAAGCAAAACTTCAATTACTGAATAATCCAACCAATAAGCAACTAATGTTGACATTTCAAGAGTAAGCCACTTGACCCGTAGTGGTAGATGCTACGCCCCTACTGCATCATAAAGTAACATTCAATAAAATTGTACTACTCTTATCCTATAAGCTTCGAATACTATGACAAAAGATCACATCCAACAATAATCAAGGAACCAATAAGTGAGAAAAAGACTATAGAGTTCCTTAAGTTCAGCAAGCCAGTGAATATGGCATCATTGATTGGTTAAACAAACAACCCAGTAAGATATTTATGCTATCATTGCTCTTAAATTCCAAAGCTCACAAGAATGATTTCTTCAAGGCCTTGAATGAAGTGTATGTTCCTCATGATATCACGATAAACTAGTTGGATTACCTAGTAAGCAATATCACTACTAACGACTACATATCTTTCAGTGATGTGAGATTCCCTATGAAAGAATAGTAAACTACAAGGCTCTTCACATCACCACGTATTACAAAGGTAACATGTTGCCCAAAGTGCTCATTGATAATATGTTGGCTTTGAATGTAATGCTTGTATCTTGCTTAAACAAGCTCTCTATCAACATGTCTCGTATCAAGAATAGTCATATAGCCGTGCGAACATTTGAAAAGACTTGCAAAAATGTTGTAAGAAATATCACCATCCCACTTCAAATTGGCCCATGCACCTATGAAGTAAACTTCCATGTGATAGACATCTAGAAAGGCCATTGATTCACTTTACGAGAGCAATACCGTCATCATTACACCAAAAACTAAAATTCATCACTGAAAACAAAGTCACCAGCATTTGAAGAGAGGAAAAAATTATCGCTACTACTTTTATTAATGCCCCGTATATTGAGCCTGAAGAGGATGTCCTAGAACACTCTTTTCAATCCTTCAAGTTCATCAACACTACTTATATCAAAGAAGGCTTGCCAATTGTCAAGCCTAATCTATCAAAAACCACTTATATAGGCCTAAAGTTGACCATAGGTAGGGGTACTCAGACTAGAAAAAGACTCAAAAGACATTTCCAAGGTATTACTAAAGCTTTATAAGTCTTTAATCATATCGACAAGAAAGGTTTAAGATCAAGATTAGTGCAAAATAAAAAAAAAAAAAAAAACCTCAAAAGAATCATGAAAAAATGATGGCTTTTCTATTGGGATAGGATTTAGGGCATGAATCAATGTTATTTCTACTGCTTCAAGAAATTTTTTGTTCAGAAGGATTGTGAATATCAACTTAGGCAATGTTGCGCTCATACTAAACAAGGCAATTGGGGATTTCTCTATCAATGTAATCGATAGCCAAAAACGTCAGCAATGAATCCAAAGACTATTCTATGCCTTCCAGGATTTATTCCAAGTGTTCAGACTGAAATTGATATTCTTATACTGTTGAAGTCTATTTCAAAGCAATTTTAGGAACTAAACCGACATGGTTCTACCTAAAAGTATTGTAAGATCCTTTATATGGGCATCCTTTTACTAAGTATTACTAATGAAAATGATTAAGCATTATGCATTTCATTTTGTCTGTCCATTTTCATAGTTTTTGCTAACTCTTATACATACATATTTTTCCACCTATATTTTTTTTCATATTTTTAGGTACTTAGATGAAAGTGACATGGATATTCATATTGAGATTCTGAAAATTGATTTTGAGCAACTGATCTATAGTTCAAGGTTGAGTCTGAAAGGGATTTTGAGGAAAACCTAGTACCATCATTTGCTAAGGCTAACTGGATAGGTAGAAAACTATATTTTACTCGTGAAAAACCCATTAAAACCATAAACATAGAAATAGAGGTAGACTAAATATAAGTTAAGATCGAAACTTCTATAAACCCATCAACCCGAATCAAACTAATAAAACCTTTTCAAGAATATCAAGATGCGTTCTCCTGGTCCTACCAAAACATCCTAGATTGGACACCAACATTGTGGTCCACAAACTTCCCCTTAAACCTAATGCAAACCCATACAACAAAAGCTTAGAAGAATGAAAACGGAGATGCTTCTGAAAATAAAAGAAAAAGTAAAGAACTAATTTGAGGTGAGATTTCTTGAAGTAGCCAAGTACCCTGAATAGGCAGCCAATATAGTTTTAGCCTCTAAAAAAAATGGCAAAGTGTAGATGTGTGTAACATAAGGATATAAACTGGGCCAACCCGAAAGATAACTTTTTTGGGCCTAAATTGACACTAATAGATAATACTCCCAAAAATTCCTTATTTTCCCTTATGGATGGATTATCAGCTACAACCAAATTAAAATGGCACCCTAGGACAAGGAGAAACAACTTTCATGACCATGTAGGGCACTTTCTTCTACAAAGTTTTACCTTTAGGACTCAAAATGCTAGGGAAACTTATCAAAAAGCTGGGTAACACCATTCCATGTCTTTATGCATAAAAAGATAGAAGTTTATATCGATGATATGGTTGCCAAATCACCAAAGAAAAGTGAATATGTCACCAATCTTTGAAAACTCTTTAAAGTACAAATATCAGCTCAAACTAAATCCTGCTAAGTATACCCTCGACATCACATTCGATAAGCTATTAGGCTTCAACATGAGTGAACGAGGGATTGAAGTTGACCCTAACAAAGTTAAGGCCATTCAAAACTTTTCTCTATCTTGCACTTGAAAGGAAATAAAGAGTTTTCTAGAGAGATTGAACTATATAGATAGATTCATATCTTAACTAATTGACAAATCTGATCTAATCTTTTGATTACTTCAAAAATAGAATTCGAGGGAATAGAATGAAGAATGCCAAAAAGCCTTTGACAAAGTCAAATATTACCTCTTAAACCCATCAGCACTTATACCACCAGTGTATGGGCGGCCTTTAATATTGTATTTATCAATTTTAGATAAGTTTATAGTCTGTGAGTCAGGCAAGAAGGAGTAGGCTATCTACTATCTGAGTAAAAAGTTCATGGAGTGTGAAAACAACTACTTAACAATTGAAAAACTATGTTACACTCTAGTTTGGATAGTTTGAAAGCTAAGACAATACATGCTATACTACACCACAGGGCTAATTGCCAAACTTGTCCCTATCAAACACTTATGGGAGGCTTTACCTTGTTAAAAAGACAAGCAGTTGCAAGTCTCGTTCTCGAAAAATGACATTGTGTACGTGTTTGGCCAATTTAGTGGTGACGAATTATCAACCTTTGGATTCTGAGTTCTTGAAGGAAAAATCTAATATGTATATTTGAAATAAAAGATACTCCTAATTACAACTAATCTTGGAAAATGTACTTTGATAGAGCTTCAAATGCATGAGGGTTTGGAATCGAGGCAATTTTGATCTCACTTGATGGAAACCACTATTCCTTCACCGTCATTAAACTTCAATTGAACCAATAACATAGTTGAATATGAAGCCTGCATCATAGGACTCTAAGCTTTCATCAAAAACGGTATAAGAACTCTATAAGTGTTTAGGGATTAAACTTAATAATCTATAGCTGTGAGAAGAGTGGAAAACTCAGAATGCTAAGCTAATCTAATACGGGAAGCTAATCTACGAGCTAAGATAAGATTTTGATGAAATCAGCTTCTAACATTTACCTTGAGAAAAAAAATGAAATGGTTGATGCTCTAGCAACCTTGGCTTCCATGGTCAAAGTAAACTAAGAGTTAGGGGTATGCCTATTCAAATGAGCATCCATAAAACTTCAGCCCATTGATATAGCATAAAGGATGAACAAGATGGGTGACCATAATGCCATGGTATTCTCTTGTAGGTTAGAAATCAACAGTATCCAAAATATGCTACTGAAACTAACAAGAGAACCATCTGAAGAATAGCTATAAGGTTCTTTTTGGATGCTAAAATTTTATACAAGAAAGGCTAGGACTAGGTTGTAGATGCCTCCAAAGCCAAAAGAATTCTTAGAGAAGTCCATCCTGTGGTACACAAGCTAATGGATAATATATAGCAAAATAAGTATGGGATCGGGAAAAAGTCTTGATGCTGTTCAAACTTTTACAGGTATTGCCCCATCTTCCTTAGTTTACGGCATGAAGCCTATTCTACCTATTATGGTCAAAATCCCCTTACAAAAAGTCTTGATGGAATCTAATTGGTAAAAGTCGAATGAGCCAAAGATTGATACAAACAACTTAATCGTATTGAAGAGGAGAAGATGAAAGATATTTTTCATAAGCACATGTACTAAAAGCGTAAAATAAGAACATATAATAAAAAGGTCTGCCCAATCAGTTTCAAAAAAGTGACCTAGTGCTCAAATAAATTCTTTTAAACTATAGAGATACTCAATAAAAATAGACTCTAAATTGGGAAAAGTTATATGTGGTGAAACACATGTTTTCTGGAGGAGCCTTAATCTTAGCCGAGAGGGATGGCAGTGCCTTGCCCAACCTTTTCAATTTTGATAGCATTAAGAAATACTACACCTGACCAAAAAATAGAACCTTGGATGCAAACCCAAGAGGGCATCTAGCAAAAACAAACTAGCTTAAAACCCAAAAGGACTGCTTAAGTAACCAAACTCTCATTTACCTAAACCTAATCAAGCTAAACTATCACCAGCCTATACTGGCACTAACTTAACTTACATTCATAAATATGCCCAAAACACCAAATCATTACCTAATCTACTTGTGATGCTCAACATACCTTACCAAGACTTATTTTCACCATAAACTTAGAGAAAAAAGGTGACATCCATCTAAGCTTGGGGCAACCATCACATTATGAGGCAATTTGAAGAGCCTCCTTAGGATTCGATCGACACTAGAAGGATTGTTTTCTTGAGAAAGTCTCTAAAAGCCTTAAGTAAATAATTCATGTCATCAACATCAAGGGCCCACCTATCTAAAAAAATGTTTTTAACGATTTGAAAATTTGTCATAACTCATACCTTAATCATACCTTTTTTTCTTTTAAATGGAATATAATTACTTGATTTTTCTTTCAATTCCTATTTGTAATAATTGCATTCCACATGCATCATGTTTATCATTTAACTAATAATACTTGATAAATGACCAAAACTGATAACAGGACTCCTAGCATTACTTCAGAAAAGATGCAAACTTTGTGAGGACTTTATTTTATGTCTAAGGATCGATAATGAAACTTGGGACTGTAGCCAGTCTTAGCCTTAAACCTTTCCATCTTGAAAACATGTTTAAAACCTTCTACCCATAAATCTTAGTCGAAAGATATAGAAAATTCCTTTTTCACTTTTTTATCAATATATCTGAAACTCAGAGCTATTCACCCAAACTATCGAAAGCCACATTCTAAATTGAAATAAATAGGATAAATCTACCAAACCTACTGGCAAACTTAACAAATGATCCCCCAAACATAAGCCAGTCAAGCTCAAAACCTTCTTTCACAATCAAAGGTCATCTACACTTTCCTAGAAACAACCTTAACGTTCAAAGCCTCTAGAAATTTAAAGCAAAATTGGTGAGCCCTAGGGTAAGAGTTCACTCAATTAAAACCTATGGGAAAGCAAACAACTAAATGGGCCATAACATCAATCCAAATTAGGCTTCTAGAATCATCACATTTGCATCACTCAAACATGCATTTGTATCCTTATGAATTAATCATACAATAATCAACACTTTTTAGGTAAAACTGCTAACCTTAAAAGTCAAATAACTAAAAACCTTAGGTATAATTTTTTACTTTTCATGAACCCTGAAAGGATTTCAAATAAGAATTCTTGACCTCATAATTTTCCAAATAAGAAAACCATCTAGGTAAGATATCTAAAATCATAAGTCCACAAAATTTGAATACCTTATTCCTTTTAGTCCATAAAGAGATGGATGCCTTTTTCTTTAGTTCATAAAGAGCTGGATGCCTTTTCCTTTTCATCAATAAAGAGTTGGATGCCTTTTTCCTTTTTTCTTTAGTTCATAAAAAGCTAGACACCTTTTCCCTATTAGTCCACAAAGAGCTGGATGGCTATCAAGTTTGTCCAAAAAAAGCATGTGCCAATCGAGTTTATTCGCAGAGAGTCAAGCACCAGCAGAGTCTGTCCACCTGTCTAGTCTGTCCACAAAGAGTAAGGCACCAATCAAGCCTATCCATAAAGAGTTAAAACCAGTTGAGCTTATCCACAAAGAATTAGGCACTAGTAGAGTCAATCCACAAAAAGCTAGACACTATTCGAGTCTATCCGTAAATATCCGAGCATCAGTAGAGTCAATCTAAAAAGAGCAAGACACTAGTCAAGTCTATCCATAAAAAGTCAAGCACCAATATAGTTTTTCCATAAAAAGCTAGGTACCAACCTAGTCCGTTCATAAAGAGTTGGATACCAATCTAGTCTATCCACAAAGAGCTAGGCACCAACCAAGTTCATCCACAGAGAGCTGGGCACCCATAGAGTTAAAGCCTGTGTTAGTTGGCACCAACCTAAGAGGGTTAAATCCTAGAAAACTCAAAAGCCTAGGAAGAAGGTTAAACCTACAAAGCCTTATTTAAACCTATATTGGAATAGCTACTAATTTATTACCTCCATCATGGTGAAACATTAATTAAATCTTATTTTTATAGGCATTCAAGAAACATCATTTTAGCTCAAATAAAATAAGGTCTATTTGTCTTTGCCCTATCCTTAATACTTAGTAACGGCCAAAGATGGGTAACTATAGACGCCTAAGTTTGTCTAGGCCAATATTTAAGGCATCAAAGGTCATCATTCAAGGCACCATAAAATCATTTGGATAAACATGTATATGTTCCCTATCATTTTTGGCTTTGGTAAGAGGTTCAGAGAGTCCAAGGTATGTAAATTTCATAATTTTGCATAAATGTATTAATACATAGTCATTGTGTATTAATATTGGGCCCTTGCATCATCAAAATTCAAAATTTCAACGGTTGTATCAATATAAATGAGGCTTATATTGATGCATTCGCTTGATGTATCGATACATTGGTCAAATGTAATGATACAAGGCTTGGTGGCTAAAATTTGATTTTTGGACAAAATGTACCTATACATAAGTGATTATATCGATACATCCTTAGAATGTATCAATGCATCTTTCATTGTATTAATACAAGTTGGGTTTTTTTTTCATAGATGTATCGATATAATATGCAACATATCAATATATCCTAGCAAAATTGTCTAGTTTTACACCAAAATCTGACTTAGCCATGTTTTGGCACTAAAAATCATTAAAATTCAAACTAAGCCTCAACATTGGGCTTATGCTTAGGTTTAAAAAATTTTTAAGGCCCAGAATCACTTAAAAATGGGACATTTTCATGGATTGCATGGTTTGCATGAAGGCATACTTGGTATTTCTCCATGTTTTAAACCTCTTTAACCCTCTTGCACCACTACTCTGCATGTCAGAACCAATAGAAAATCCTATAATGCCCTTACATTTGGCTCACAAATATTGGTTGAACACACTAGATATAAAGGAGCCAATTTTGGCTCAGCAAAAAAGACTAACAGTAGACTCTGCACATAGCCTTCAAACCCTCAAGCAAAACATAAATATTTTTCCATTGAAAAACACACATAGAGTCACTAAAAACTAGTAAAAACTTTATATTTCATATCTTTTCAAATAGCCTTCAAAAATATCTCCTAGAACCTTCATTTTTTGTTTCCTTTCATCATAAAACACATTTCATCCTTAATCTTATCAAAAAGCTCATCTTTGCTAATTTTTCTTGCTCATCTATGGCAAGTTAAGGAAGGAAAAGTGAGCTAAGAACCAAAAACTCAGAAAAATCATAGGAGTCTAAAAATTATAGCTTTAAGGTGTACAAGGATAAAAGAGTTTTGCAAGATTTGTTGGTATATTTTTTTACATATTTTTTCCTTTGCATATACACATTTCATGCCATCTTAGTTAACCTTTCCATGCAAACCATGACCTTGATAGGAAAGCATGCATCTTTAAGCTTGTTTTGATGATGTTTTGTGATTGCAATGCTTAGATATTGCTTAGATACTAAAAAATTATATTTTTCTTTGCTCATCTTAGAATAGCTACTCTTCCATTTATTTTTAACATTCTCCATCACCATTAATGCATAAAATTTGATGAAGCCTTATTATTTCATGATGTTTGGATGTTCCCTTAAGCTTGATGATGTTTGTTTGAGCTTAATGACATAAAAATATCATCTTTAATGTTGCAAAAGAAAAACCTTGCTATCACTTGTTTCATGCCATGGAATTATTACCTCACACACACATACTGCCTTTTATGTTAGGATGAGCATCCCCTTAATTATATATGCATTTCTCTTCATTTCTTGCATTTTTAGCATGATTCATATGACAAAATGTTGCCTTATGGTTGTTCTAGCATATTTGCCTTGGATGCCATGTTTATATGCTTTACATGATTAAAAATGATTTCTTGATGCACTTTTTAGGTGCTCGTTTGCCAAAAAACTGATTTAAAAGAAAAAACCCGAGCTAAGTTTATGTTACCTCCAATACATAGAGAATAACAAGGATTTGATGTTTTTGCTAAATTGGTTCTCCTATCTTGGGGATAAATAAAGCTTCCAGGTCTAGGTTCAAGGTTAAATACGGCTAAAGATTCTAGTTTTCAAAACAAGATGAAAAAAACTTTTACTTGCTTTAAAATGTTTATGCCTTGTTCTTACGTTTGTCACCCTTGTGTGTGACACGGTCAACAAGTTGTTTTGCATAAATGTGTTCATGAAGCCCATGTGACCTTTTCCTTGCTATTATGGACATTTAGATGTCCTTGGGTTAAGCCTATCCTAATGAACCCAAAAAAGCATTCCCATGTTTCTAATTTAGCAGTACCATAGCTTGAATTTGAAAAATTATTTTTGAGCCCTAAAACATATTTTTTAGAATTTTCGGATTTTTTTCCTTAAACGGCATCAAATTAGTTTTCCAACAGTACCTTGCTTGCCTTAGGATCACTCTAGATGAGAGAGTTATGATTTTTTGAACTTCGCTATCAGGAACCCCTAGAACTAGCAAATTGCATTATGTTTAGGCCATTCTGGCCCATTAGATTAAATTTTTGAAATTTTAAAATACTTTTCCGAGGAAAATTGCTTGGTCAATTCATAGGTGATTACATACAAAATCCTCAAATGCTTCTTGCAATATTCTAGGCTTCATGGTGCCTTCACTTGGATCTCTATCTACGAGTTACGAAATCTTTCTTAACTAACTCTAATTTTACAATTGTGTAATCTATGTACATTTATAATAAAAAAAAACTCTAAGTTGCATTTGAGCAGATTTAGGTAAGAAAAGAATTTTACAACCTTAGAGAAAAATAGAAATAAGGTAGGGTTCATAGACCCTATTTCAAAAATTAAACATCCATAAACAATCAACCATACATCCACAATCATATTGTGCCTACTCCATAATCATCGCATATATCGACAACAATTATGAATATATATATGTGTGTTTTAAATTCAAGTTACCAATTTTGATACAAAAATAATTGATCCATATTCAATTTAATTAAGAAAATAATTTTCTTACAGGATTAACATTTATTTTAATCTTATTAAAATAAATCCTATTCAAAATAGGTTTAATCATTTAAATTAAATATATTTTTTAATTAATCAAATTAATTGAATTTTAGTTCCATGTTTATTATATTATCCAATTTATATCTTAAACAATTTGAGAAAAATAATACAATAGGATAATTAGATTTTTGATGATATGTAAGAATTTTAACTGAATTCAACCTCATAAGGAGGTGTATTAAGCCAACCATGTTAACTTTTAGCATTTTTTTTATTTTTATTTAATTTTAATTCAATCTAATAATATCAAAATTTAAATCTCAAGAAAATTAAAACTTAAAGAGTCCTACTCCAAGTAGGATTGTATTGGTGCAATCTTATAGGAGTTCTAGTTTAACTAGAACTCTATCCTATACATGGTTATCTTAACCATCATACTCTAGTTCAAATACTATTATCTTCCTCCTACTAAACCTCTGAAAATACATCAAATTTGCAGCAACTCCTTGCTGCCATTGATGCTGTGCCAAGATCCAGGAAAGAAAACAAGATACCGCAAGCTTCAAGCACACCTAGTGCACTTGTTTTAGCCCAGAATTGAAATATTTTAAACTATAATTTTAACATGATTTTTCTAACAAGTAGTATGAACTTTTGTGACACTTTCAAGGTGGAAAAACAAGCAAAAAATTCACAGCAATGGTTGCCCCAAAAATCAGCCATGTCAAAACTTTGAAACAGAGCCAACCTAGCACCAAGTAACTCTAAATTGTTAATCGATGACTCCAATATCAATTTAATTAATAAAATCATATTTTAACTAATTAAAATTGAATAATAAACATGAATTAACTTTCTAGAAATTTAAAAATTGAAAGGAAACAATTTTCTTTAATTTCTAACTTTAAGAAAGGATCAAGATAGCATCGAAACAACAAAATCTTTAATCGGTTACAACTAAAACATAAGATTAATTAAATTGATGCAAGGAAGCTCATGATACCACATGTAGGATGTCTCTCAAAAGCAAGTAATTAGATTATAGAATTTTATAAAATAATGTATAAACATGACAACAGAAACATAATAATGAAGATAATCTAAAACTCCTTAAATAGGATCATCTTACTTGATTTAATTAATCTTTTAGATCAAGAAACCTAAAGAACTATTCAAGATTCAAACTTATCTCAATATTGAGAATTCTTTCAGCAATTCCATGACGCTATTATCAAAAATATTGAGCCTAGTTGCTGTAAACCAAAGCTGTCTAAACATCCAACCTTAAATGGTTATCCATACAACTGACCCGAAAAACCTTTAATAAGGAAGAGGCCTTGTTGCCTGGAGCCATGCTAGCAGCTTAGTTTTCAATAAACCTTCCTTTGCACTTAGAAGACCTTGATGTTCAATCAAAATCACCAAAGCAAATAGGATTTCCTTTGATCTAGGCTAATTTGCACTTACTCCCACAAAAAAACTTAAGATCATGCAACTTAAGCTTTTAGGAGAGATCTTGGCCAAATTTTTTAAGCCTTCTCAGGGCATATGGGATAACAAGCATGGCTTGATATAGTCTAGGATTTAAAATTTTTAATTGTTAAGGAATTACAATTTTGCCCTTGGCTCTATAAACTTATTCAAATTGGGCCTAAGAACTATTACTTGTATTAGACGTGTAAGCCTAATCTCAATTTAATTTCTACTAATCACCCTTATGTGTGCGACCCATTAGGCCTCCATCACTTTGGCAATAAATATAAAATAACTCTTTTAAAATTATTGTATATTTATAGACCAAGATTAGTATCTAGCAATGCATCATGACCTAATATGCAATGAGTGTCAATATGGTTTTGACAAGCCCTTCGTGTTTAGTATCTCAATGTAATAAATATCTTTTCATCATATATCCCAAAATTAGCAAGAGCATGGTTTAGTGTTACTCTTAGCTCATTCTATATTAGTATGCAACTTTTATGTGTTAACTCCACAATCAATATTGTCTTAGCCAAGACTTTAAGTTGACACAGGCCAGGTACATGTAAGATATGTCCCCCCATATCACTTGGGGTGATGAATCCTCTCTAGACCACTCATTCACCTATAATATGATTCATGTCATACCCAAAACCACCAAACCATAAGCATCTATCTATTGTGGACCCGTTCATGATGGAATTAAAGCATGACACTCCTCATATGAGATGACCTAGTTGACATAGGCTAGGACTTTATATGAGATGACCTAGTTAACTCCATAAGTAATATTGTCTTAGCCAAGACTTAAAGTTGACAAAGGCCAGTACATGTAAGATATGTCCCCTCATATCACTTAGGTTGATGAATCCTCTCTAGACCACTTATTCACCTATAATATGATTCATGTCATATCCAAAACCACCCTACCATAAGCATCTATCCATTGTGGACCCGTTCATGATGGAATTAAAGCATAACACTCCTCATATAAGATGACCTAGTGTCACAAGTCTAAGGATCACTTATACTATTGACACATAAGAGTATTTCCATAGACACTTAAGTAAAATACCAAATGGGATTCTTATGGCTGGTCATGTTCAATGAACTTTTTACCATAACAAGCACCCATATGATGTCCCTAATTATCTCTATACTTCAATTTATAAGATCAGTTGCATGCATCCTATGTATTGAAGCTTGCAAATGCCAGAATTTGTGCATTTTCAATGCCCTATCTTGATAATATGATGACCAAGAACATTTTACAAACATGGCTTTGATACATAGGGATCTCATAATTGTAACTCATTATAATTCTCTTGTAAGGCCAATGTGTTTCATGGGCTTTATCTATATAAGATATCTATAACAATTATGCAATTAAACCTTATGGATAAAAAAATAACTTTATAACATTAATTAAATGTATTATTGGATTACATGAAATCACTAAATGCTAATGCGTTACAGCACAATGATTGCCTTAGGGCTTATGCTAACATAATAATCCTTAGACCTGAGATACCAAGCCATTTTGTATGTGGGAGTGTCATACTTAGATTTATCTGAAATAAGTCCATAATAAATGGATGCTAAAGGTAAGATATATTGGGTATGACATGAAGCATATGGAGTATGAATGAGTGATCAAAAAGGATTCACCACTTTGAGTGACATTAGACATATCATGAATGATCTTGGTTATAGTTGATTGGATTAAAGTCTCTGGCCATACCATAATAAATTGTGAGGAATAATTCCTCAGTGATTCATGATCATTAACGATGAGTTGCAAGATCCAATATCGATAGGGGTTTGAGTAAACGCTGCATAATGCTTATCTTCTATCTGGTATATCTAATGAAGGACCGTATTATAAGGTGGTTACTAAAAGGTTTTGAAGAATCACACTTCATTCTATCAATATTTGGGTGTTCATGATGGATTGCTAGACCTCGCTTATGACCTTGTTTATAAATAGTAAGCAATGTGCAAAAATATAAATACTATTTATATTCATTGCTAATATGTTGGGAACCTAATAGGTCACACACAATAAGACAAAATTGTTGAATTGAATTTGCTATCTAATTAAGTTGAATTAATTAAATATAAAGATAAATTAAAGAGGACTTAATTGAATAATGTTAATTTAAGATATAAATTAGATATGTGAAATCTAATTAGAGATGTCTTAATAAGGCAATAAAGATAAAGTGCCTTTTTTAGATTTGTAGTCATGATTTTAGGGAAAATATTAAATAAGTCCAAATAATTATATTTGGACAATTAAATAAATTATTCAAAAATTATTTAGTTAATTATTTAATATTATTTACATAAAGTAAAATTTGTTTTGCTTAGGTTAGAAAAATTAATTATGAATTAATTTATCTAACATGTAAATTAGGGGTTGGGCAAAAAAGCCCTAATTATTAAGTTAATGGAGTTTGGTTATGAGGTAGGCGCATTGTGTTGCCATAATTGGTGTGCTAATTGTTGTAATATATCAAGATACGAACCTCAACATGTCAGAGTAGATAACACTTCAAATCATCATAGAGTCCTAGTTGGTCAGATGAATCGCTTATTTGAACCTCTCATGTCAAAATACAAGACTGACAAGGTTATGAAGTCACCACTATTCTACTTTAGCTATAGGTGTGATCCGTCACCTATTAAACCATTCACTAAAGAGTTACAAAACTCTAAAGGAATAATTTTATGATCTACATAACCCAGAGGTCTATAAAGTTGGGCTTGAGAGTCGGTTACACCACAAGTAAGGACTTGATCCCTCTCGTGATGCCCAACACTTAGTACCAACTAATCACACATATTTGAATTTGTTTTTCCATGGTTTTAATCATATATGCTCAATCATAATCCCCCATTTATTTATTCCAAAGGCAAGCAAATACCAACATAAAATGTATCCCAGGACGCTTATCGAGACTAGATCTAATTCACAACCAATTTGAGGGAAAATCATTTAAAAAGGAAAAATTCCACAAAAATGCTTGACTCCAAAAATACTCATTTGTTAACTCTATTTTCAATTATTTTATCAATTTTGACTCCATTTAAAAGTAATCACAAAAATAGCATACTTGGACTAAATTAAAGAAATCACAACTTTGAAAACAATATTAGAAACCAGTTTTATTTAATCCACCATTGAAACTTTATTGTTAATGACTAGGGACCTTCTATAGGAAACTCTTAAACCTATTGACATACTAAGCATGACTCCAGGAATCAATTCGAGGCATCTAAATACCTCAAAATAGTGAACGCCCAGAAAGAATCAAAATAGATATAAATTTGACCTTTTAAACACTCTGAATTTATTTCATATTATGCTTATCACATAAAATCACTAAATCAAATTCTAAGTAATGCTGACTCACTATACTTCCACTAAAAATATTTTAAAAAGTTAGAAAGTCATTTTGGGTATCACATGAAATTTTTAATTGGACACTACTACATCGCCTAGCATATATGACCAGCCTGCCTTCTGGATTTTCTTCCTAGCTCGTCTGAAATACTAACTAGACAAGCCATACGTGCCTTGGAAGCTTATTCATTCTACTTTTGTCTAAAAATATGAGAAAATATAAAAAAAATGATTATCCTCATCAAAAATAGTTTGCAATACTAATCGGGCATTGAAATAAAGCTGTGCAAACAGCTCCTGTTCCAGGATTTTACTGTATTCATCCAATCATGAAATCAAACATTTCAATAGCATATTATGCAGCCCATTCAATGAGGATTATAGGGAAAATACTAACAAAAAATTAGTAAGGTGTTTAAACTAATCAAAATATATCTTTTCCCAGAGACTACAGTGCTGGACTGCAGCAGTAGCTTTGATGCAACTTATGATCACGAAGTCTTTTGTCATATTTTTAAAAAAACATTTTCAGACATTCGAATATCCAACAATGAGATCAAGCAGAATCTATAAATGTCATATGTGAAAAAACAACAAAGACTTCCAAGTGCCAAGACCTAGAAACATGTTTTTCAACATTGACGATATGCTTCGAAGTCATGCGAATGACTCCATTTTTATTGCTTTATTCATTATATTTATTCTAACAAGTGAGTGGCACACTGATGCCACTCACTTGTGTGTTGTAACCGACAACCAAGTGACACCAAACAACAAAATTTTGACTCACCTAAACAATACTTAATGACTAACATTAAGACATGCCAAGCTTTAGACTCCACCAAGCAAATTTAAACACTTAAAAAATATTTTTATTTTGCTCCAAATTAGTTTTAATTCTAGCTATTTTATTTAATATCCCCAAGTTATACATTAAAGAGCTTATTGAACAACACCAAACCTTAACTCACTATTGCTTAAGTAAACCTAGGTTGGTCCTTAGGGGATCTTTTAGAGAAAACAAGGTTTTCACATAACCTAAACACTGTAATATGAATTTTATCAAATACATAAAATACTAACCTACGGTTCTAAGAACCAATCATCTACAAAACCTATTCTAAACACAAATTCACCTAAGCTATTGTAAACATTAATTTCTCATCAAATTTTCATTATTCAACAATCAAACAAGCTTGGATTCAATTCAATCAACATACTTAACAATCAAATCATGCTTTCAACATTTACACTCTACAATTGAACAAGTAAGCTTCTAAATTCATTAAAATAAGCATAAATTTTAGTTTACCGAAGTTCAACTTAACTTAATTCACTTAGATTTTGTTAATTAAGCATCAATTATGTAAAGCCTACTTAAATTCACCTAGATTTCACCATGGTTGGACCTAACTAGAGGAATCTCTCCTTGTTCAAGTGGGTTTTTAAGTTCAAGAACTTATAATTTCATCATTTAACACTAGATTCAAGTTCTATCTACTTAGATTTCAATTCAAACTAACTTAAATTATCAAGTTCCTGCAAGATTAAAGCAATTAAGTTCAAGATCTTATGAATCTAAGCTAGCCGAAAGTGAGATTAAGCATATAGAGTTGTTCGAACACTAGCTTTAGATCGTTAATCATGATTGAAGCTAGATTTCAATGATTAATCATAAGATCAAGGTTTAAACAACAAGAAATCCAGTGAATCATAGCTTAGATCAAGATGCAAACACAAGATCATCATAATTCATGTTGGCCAAAAGCTATAGATCATGTAAACACCTTGGCCAAAACTCATATATGAATGGATAAACATGAACTATTCATCAAAATCATAAATTTGAAATGAAATTAAAGAGAAAAGTTAGAAATTATACCTATTACCAAGCTTGCTTCCCTCCTAAAAATGATAAGAGCTTGAAAAAAAGAAAATTCTAGATTTTCTAAAATTTTATAAGTGTTTAAAAGTTATGAAACTACAGCTAATCACCCTTATTTATGGACATCTAAGTTGGTGATTTAAGCTTGAATCACCCTTGGTAATCTTAGCTTAATCACTAATCTTCTAACTAATTTTAAGGGAAATTACAATTGGGCCATTAATGAATAGATAAATAAAATTAGCGCATATGTACATGTTAAATTCGGCTATGACTAAATTCCTACACTAATCTTGTACAAATTTTTATTCCATTCAATTGACCATGATTTATGTATGTAAAAATGCAATTGAATATTCAATTCTATAGCAAAATTGTGTCTTAATGACTTTCTCTGAAAAAAATTAGAATTTTCTATCCCATACCTCTCGAATTAAGCCCTCAAAAGATCCTGCCACTTTAAATTCCTAAGGTCCTTTCATAACTTGGTCCCGATTACACGTTCTTGACCTAAAGTCCATGTTCAATTTCATTTTGGTGTAGTCAATTTTAAAATCTGTTTTGTAGAACTCTTCCAATTTCAAAACCTAACTCTAGGCTAAAAAGTTGACTTTTTACATTGTCTTTGCCTATAGTTAACTTTCGCTACTTTGTTGGTTTTTGATTATCACTTCTAAAACAAATATCTTTTTCATCCAAATGTCATCAATAACCACTCTAATCACCTCTAAAGATATATAACAGTCAATTACTATTTTGGATTTTTAGGACTTGGGTCATGGTTTTCTGAATCCAGCACTTACGCCTTAAATTGGAAAATCACGCTTAGATGCCTCGTTATGTTAAACTGAGCTTATAAGAACAAATCGAATCTTTAATTAAACCTTTTTATCATCTATAACTGATCTGAGAAGATCCAGATCTAGAAAATTTCATCCAACCTTTAAAACCTAGAGAAAAAATCAATTAAGGGCATAGATAAAATAAGGTGTCTATAACTATCCCTCTTTGGCTATTGCTAAAAACTTAGGAACAAGGTAAAGACTAAATAGACATGATTTTGTCTAAGACTCGATAAAGTCTACTAGAGGAAGTTTTTTTTTTTTCCTTTTTTTTTCTTTTTTTTTTAACAAATGTAATATCCTAACTAATTAATTACCTAAAACTAATTCTAAGGGTACCAACCCCATTGGTTTTCTACTTAACCAATGAAACTGGTTTTAGACAATACCGACCTCGCTAATTCTTTATTTAACCAACTAAATTGGGCTTAGGTCTTTTTATAGGGCATAACCTCCCTACCAGGCGCCAAACTCGTTGGTTTTCCACTTAACCAACTAAATTGGGCTTATCTCTCTATAACCTCCTTACAATGTGCCAACCTCATTGGTTTTCCACTTAACCAACTTGGTTTAGCTCTCTATGTGGGCCAATTTTGTTAGGCTTAGAACATAACCAACTCCGTTGGGCTTTTCCTTCTCTACGGGGCAACTTTATTAGGCTTACCCAATGCTAGTTGCATTGGCCAACTTCATTGGGCTTACTCATGGCCACCTATGTTAGGCTTATCTTAGGGCATAACCTCCCTAAACAGGTGTCGACATCGTTGGTCTTCCACCTAAGGAATTAAATTAAACTTTTCTTCTCTTATGGGCTAACTTCATTAGTTTATGACATGGCTAGCTGTGTTGGGCTTTTTGTTTTTTCTTTCTCTGTGTGATAACTATATTGGATCTAACTTACTAAGGAAGGAATGATATTATTTGAAGTATTATCCACTGAAGAACAATCTTGCTTCTGCTAATGCTATTGGAGATATCTTTGTTTTGAATAATTCTTGTAATGCAATATGAATGCATATGCATGATTCTTATTTTCATGTTAATATGCAGACATAATACATGATTCACCTTAATGTCATTTATGATCCACTTTTCTTTAGTGAAACACTTGTCATGACAACTTTGCTTTTATTTTTCTCTTTCACTTTCATCATGGCTTTTATTACCATCTTTCTATTTCATTCTTCCAAAACACTTGATGCCTATTCTTTTTAATTAAATAGCATCCTCTATGCTCCATCATTATTCATAAATCTCATAGCTTTTATTGCTATTTATTTTTCATTTCGATACTTTTTCCTTTTCGAAACATTCGACATGAAATCATTTCACTTATGTGATCTTAAACCTTAAATCATTAAAATTTGGAATATGCCAATTTTCCTATGAAATATTGGTCCTTTGAAGAACACTTCACTCAGACTTAGCAAATCCTTTCAAACTATGTTGTAGCCCTTTTATTGGAAATGTCATCCTATGCAAGGTAAGCAATTTCATAAAGCTTCACGAACCCAATAATAAAAGTTTAGTAGTGGAATATTGCAAGCTCACAATTCTTTGGTAATTGCCACTGTGTAAACCCATTAAGATAGGGTATTTGCCATCACACCATGTCTTCAAAAAAAAACTTCTGCACCTTATCAGCATTTCATAGGATTAGGCAACTCATCCCACCTATTCCAGCCAAAATTAAAGCCCTTTTAAAGAAAACTTTTCCACCATGTAAACTTCTTTTTTTCTAACTAAAGTATTCCATTTATGTCCTCAAAGGAAATCGTTCTCTTCTAAACTTTTGTGGCATATATCTGATGGTTTGCAAATTTTATATCAACAATCCATGCCTCAGTTTTTCACCTCTAGACCTCTCATTTAAGAAACACGATTCCTAACATTTTTTTGCCCTTTATTCAGGAAAACATTTTCCTCTATTCATGACATCATTTTCTTAAAATGAACACTTCTTTGGAAAATGCATTTGCTCAAAACACCTCATTTAAAGAAAATTGAGTTTGAAAAACATTACCCCCAAAACACATAATATTCAAGTCTCTAAAAGACCGATAATCGACTGTTAGAAAATTCCATGAATGGTAATTGGGTTTTTTGCAACTTTAGTCAAAGGGTTTTGCATAAGAAAACTTCAATTGGTCCAAAAGAATTTCATAAAAATGAAATATGTGCCATACTAGCCTAGGCTCCCGAATGTATCAGCCTTTAAAAACATGGATTCTTTAAGAAATGATTGGGCCTTGATCTAAGCCTGGTGGACTTGTACTTGACTCAAAATTATATCGCAACGTAAACTAAGCCTATCCTGAGGCATCTAAATGCTTGGTTTTGTCTAATGCTAAAAATAATAGACAACTTCATACTGTCTACCTTCTTGTATTTATTTTGGGCCCATCCAGAGGCTTTAAGTGGCAAACAAAATCCTATTGAAAAAGTAACTCAATTAGGATTAACAGAAAATATATACACAAAAAATGTCATCTAAAAGAAAATAATTCTTAAAATCAGACTTATTTTAGAACTAGCAGGGGTACTGGAGATAAGGTGTAGCAAACTTTGAAAAATCATCTCGGACTCGTTCAGATTCGTGAAGTCACAAAGATAGCTTTCAAAAAAGGGAATTTCACATAGGTTTCATGAAAAATATTAAAAAATCTAGAACAATCTTTTGGCAAGCCAAAACTAGCCCATAAAGCAACTTGATTCGCAATCATAGGGGTTCTAGACAAGACATAGCTAAAAAATCATAACTCCCTCATTCAAGCTTATTCAAAGGCAAACAAGATATTGTTGGAAAGATAACTTAATGCCCTTTTAGGGGAAAATACCAAAAAATTCAAAAACTCATTTAAGGCTCCAAAAATTATATTTTAAGTGGTATACATGTTACTGCCAATGCAGAATCAAGATTGTTTTCACCTTTAGGGCTTCCAAGCTTGTATTAGGGTCTTAGACATACTAGTGTCTGTCACTTAGGATCCATAGTAGTGGAATCATAAAGCCATTAGAAATTCCAAGCCATTGTGCCAATGAACAATCCATTATCCATGCCATTTGATTAAAAACACTAAAACTCAATCAAAAGGCATTTTGTCAAACATTTATAAACCAGATGTTTTTAAAAGCTGGAAACAGATTTTATTTAGCCTTGTTAGGCAATGAATCCAAACATAAATGTTTCATTTTTTCCAAGCTTGATAGTATTAAGTGATTAAAATAATGAACCATGATTAATCCATTAGTTTGGATTAAGCATAGCCCATCTTGGGCATGTTTAGCACATGAATAAGGCAAACTTTTTAACAAACATGCCATAGACTAAATATAAACACGATATTCACCATCAAAACACGGCAAAGTCAACATTAAGTGGCATTTTAATAAGTATATCATGCTCAAAATGCAAATAATGGCATGAGTAACGGCAAAATGTGCTAAACAAACATGTAGTAACATACCATAGCATGGACATGGAGCAAATAGGGAATCCACAAAACCAAAGATCTAGCCAAACATTAGTGAGACATAGAGAAACATTCCCTAGCAAGAAAAATATTCATATCCCTTGTATAAGAAAATGCATGACTGTGGAAAAAAATAATATTTCAAGCTTTATGGAGTTATAAATGTGAGACCATGAAGCAGATCAACATTAAAGCATAAAATGCAATGGCAAAGAAAGGATTTCACCCTGTAAAAGAGAAACAAGAGAATAGGTATATACCTCATGCCTTTTCATTCTTTCCAGTAGCCAAGTTTTACCAAGCTTTCTTCAACTGTTTTTTTTTTTTTAGTTTATGTCGTAAGTCTTGTGTGAGTGGTTGTGTTTGTCATGAATGGAATATGGGGAGGGTTTTTGTTTTTGTAGGCTGATGATGTAGTGGCGTGAACAGTGAATAGGGAAGTTTTTTTGTTTTGATGCCTTTAGGTGACAAGGTAGAGAGTGAGGTAGTGGTTGATGAATGTATTTTCAATGCAAAGCCAAGGTTTGGTTTATAAAGGGAACACAAATCAACAAAAGAAAACCCAGGGTATGGGCAATTTTGATTTTTCTCTTGCAAATGTGATGAGTCATGGTACTTATATGGTGTGATTACAATTTTAGTTGGTCATAGTACCATACATGAATACCAAATGGCTTGGGAAAGGTTAAAACCCCCTTCTTTGATCAAATTATGGCCCAAAATGTCCATTATCTAGATGATTAGGCCTAAAAAAATCATTAGACTAACCCAATAGGCCCAAAATTAATCAAATAAATAGACATATGGAGCAAACTAATTTTAATAAGGCTTGACATGAATTAAGATATATTTGTCAAATTAACCCAATATAATTAAATAAAATAAACCCAAAGGAATAAATTAAATAAGCTATGGCCATATTTTATTTAAAAATATTTTTTAATAAAAGCTTGACCTTAAAAATAATTTATGACCTCACTTTAGCTAGGGATGATGGAAACAAGATTTGAGTTTGGACATTTAGCCTCGTTAATGCCTTGAAATGTTTGCGTGAAGGCCTGGTCAAAATTGAGTGTCTACATTGGCAATGCTCAAAGACTAGCACATGTTATGCCTTCATTTTATAAAATTAACAACCATTCTAATAGGCTAAAGTATATGGAAAACTTGGGATGGCATGTGGGTGTTTGTTTTGTGCAAATGAGCTCTCTAACTGTGGCCCATGTGAGAACTCTATTTGATATTATCATTTAAGTGTCTAAAGAAATATCCTTGCGTGTTAGTCGTGTAACTAGTCCTTTCACTTGTGATACCAAGTCATCTTCTATGAGGAATGTCATGCTTTGATTCCATCATTAATAGGTCCATAAAGATATATGCTAAAGGTAAGGTGGCTTCGGGTCCACATAAAGCATACAAGGTGGATGAGTGATCCAAAGAAGATTCACCACTCTGAATGACATTGGAGACATATCTCATATGTTCTTAGCTTTGGTTAACTTGATAAAGTCATTGGCTTACATATAATAAATTTAGAAGAAATTGTTTCTCCAAATTCACGAGGTTAACCATATACTTCATGAACTAATATGGATTGATACATGACTAGACACTTTCGAGATATTTAGTATAAGGACCAAATTACACTGCAAGGCTATTAACTGGTTTCTTTGAGGTCATATTGACTTTTAAACATTTGAGAGGTCATGGTAGGTTGCTAGATCCCTCCTTGATCTATGAATATAGTTAATAAGATTAGTTATATTCATAGCCAATATATTAGGAACCTAATAGGTCACATATAGTAAGACGATCTATTAGATTAGATCTAGGATATAATTGAGTATGACTTAATTAAATAAAAGGTCAAATAAGGATGACTTAATTTAATTAGTTCAATTAAGTATAATCAAAGACATAAATTTGATTATGAAATTTAATTATAGATGTCCTAATAGTAAAGATAAGAATGTCTTATCAAGATCATATCTAATAGAAAAGCATGTCAATAAGGATATCTTGGTTTTAGGCTTGATAATTATTTTTGACAAATTTAATAATAATATGATAATTTATTAATAAAATTTACATAAAGTAAAATTGTTTTACTCAGATGAGAAATTTAATTAAGAATTAAATGTTCTTGCATATAAATAGTTATTATCCCGAAAGCCCTATTAAGTCAAATAGGTCTTATTTTTAACAAATTATATTTTGACTTGATATGAGTTAGGTGCAACATTGGTGGGCCCAGTGGCGTTGGATTTGGTCAAGATATTAAATAGTTTATAATTTGGCCTAATCTTCAATGAACTAGGTAAAAAGGTTTTACCTGAATCCTATGAAAACATTAAAACTGGTGCCACCCATTAGGTTTGATAGTAATGGGCTTGGTTGACCTTTAATTAAGCTTAACCTAATTTTAAATGTATTAATATACATTGATAAGGATTTTTAGTAGGCTAATACACTTTGTGGTTATCAAAATAATCCTAGGCACCAAACACTTAGAATTCGAAAACCAAGTTGGAGCAATTCTTGTTCTCCATGTACAACTTATGCCTCGTTTGCTCCTTCGATGCTATAGAATAATTCTTGATCCTGAAAAAAGTGAGAAAATATGTATCTAGCATTTTTTTAGCGTAGATGCTGGTAATAGGAGGTAAGAAACCACCATTACCACTTCCTCATAATTTGAAATATTCGGGAAGGTGAATGCCAACAAACTCAAATCAAACAGCTGGTTCATGCCTATTTTTTCTCGATGTATCGATATATTCTATAATGTATCAATACATTATGGGTCAATGTATCGATACATTGCATAATGTATGGATACAATTGGTTCCCAACAACAAAAATTCACCTA